>PVKB01003034.1:0-229674 GCA_004027205.1 Ctenodactylus gundi | reverse complement strand
ATATTAATTGATATAGAAATTTTTCTGTGGATGTGATATTTTACCTTATTACAAATAAAAATAAAACTATAGATATTTCACATATCACGCTTTGCTTTGCACTTCCAATTAATGTCTGCAATGGCTTAACTTTTGTATGCTATAGTATATTATCATTGTTTTGGGTTTAAATAATTTCTGCAATAATTTTGTCATAGTCCTGTCTAATGTTCTCCAAAATGTTAATTTATTTAGAGTGCAATGTATTTTCTAAAATACAGTTACAATATTTTCAGAAACCTATGTATTATGCATATTTAATGCACATTAGACTGTTGACCAAACCATTATAGTCAGACAGAAGTGATTGAAAGGGCAGAAAATTGTCTAGATTTGATGATAGGTCAAAAATGTTTTTAAAAATAACATATGGCTGCTAGTTTAAAATTTCCAAATTTGTTTATTAATATCCTTTAGTCCTAATGGTAAGTATGGGGAGAAGAGAGTTCTAATACACTTTTGCCACATTATGCACATTCAGTACTTTGCAACATTTCAAGAGAAAGTAATAATAGAGTACCTCAAAATTAATAGAAACAAAAAGTAAATGTGCATATTTGGTAGCTGACTTCTCATTTTTTGGTATAAATCTGTTTTAAATTTCAACATTTACTATTTTTCAACAATGATTGACAATTAATATATACACAATACAAAGAAAAAATTCCAAATTTCCTAACAAAAATAACAGCAATACAAAAAAATCAGAAATGTATTTCTCAAAAATCTAATTTAAAATTTAAGACATTATTAAACATTTTAATAAATGAAGCTGTCCATGAAGAATTACAAATCTTGATTTACTGAAATGGGGTTGTGCGGGGATGTGTGTCTTACATAAAAATGAAAGGGAATAATTTTACTTCAAAACCGGAGAACATCATGCATAGTGAAGTGAGTCAGAAGCAGAAGGTGAAACATCGAATGGTCTCTCTGATATGAGAGACCCAGATCACAATACCTATGGAACTTAAGAGGTAAAACAAAGTGAAACAGAGGGGTAGGGCCAGGAGGGAGGGAGAGGTGGGTAGGGGGAGGGTCTAAAGGAGAGTGGGAAAGTCCTTGTCACCTTGACGAGATATGTATGTGCACAAAATGCTACACTTCATCGTAAACCTTAAATCTTGCACTTATACACATCAATAAAATGGGGGAGGGGGCAACATGGGAACTTTTGTTACATTCTACATACCCTAATAACAAATGAGCACATGTACACGGGAGCACACACATCCACTCAAAGAGGTTTAGAGTTAGCGCATTCAAGGTAAAACAAAACAAAGGAAGAATACACCACAAAAGACAGAGGAAAATGTGAGACAAAGCAAAACCAAGAGGTTAGGTGGTGCCGGCGGGGGAAAGAAAACAAACAAACAAACAAAAAAAAACAAAACAAGAAATCAAACAAGTAAAAAGCAAGGTTAAAAAACAAACAAACAGTAATGACAATACTAACAATAAAGGAACAAGTAAAAAGATGGCATGTTTCAACCCAAATATAAATTCAACCAAAATCAACAGGATTAAACGAAAAATAAGATAAACATGTTTTGTCAACCTTATGCTTTGTACACGAAATATATTTTAGACATCAAGGTCCATTCAATCTAAATAAAAAATGGAGATTTTTAAAAAATACAACACATAACTGATTTAACCCTGGACTGGATTTATTCAACTTAAATAAGATACATTTTGGGAAAAAATCACCAGAGATAAAATAAATGTTTTTTATTTACTATACAACCAATATTTTCTAACATAAAAAACCTAAAATGTATGCATCTTTACAAATCATGAAGTTACATAGAACAAAACTGGTGGAAATTAATTTAAATATGAATCTCTCAATATTTCATAGTGTACAGAGTCAAAACACCTTTTGGTATATAAAAGGTTTAAGTAGCATATGACATAAGATAATCACTTCAAGGTACTAGAAAATCAGGTTTTCAAAGTCATTATGAAATATTACATATCTGTCTCAGTAATGGAGCTAAGAAAAATTTATAGCTATGTTATTTGGCTATAAGATACTTTAATTAATATATAACAAAAGGCTAAAGAGTTAAAAATAATATAAACTGCAGTTTAAAAATATCTAAATTTGGAGGACGTATAGACTGAAAATATACATACAGTTGCAAAAAGCCAGAGTTATATGTAAACGATGATTTTAAAAAACATATTTTATGATATCATGATTTTTTGGGATTTGTGCCAATAAAGGATTAGAGTGTAAGAATTCTGACCTCTGTCAATACAGATTATCAACAACTAGGAACAAAGGAGATAAATGAGAACACAAGGAAGAGAAAGACATGGAACCATGTTAACTGACAGCTGTGATATACACTATCCCGCAAACAACAAAGGAAGGAAAACATGCCTGTCTCATAAGAAATTTTGCAAGAAAGAAAAAAATAGTCTGAAGCAAGAAAAAAATTGGAGATGAAGAGGAGAACCGGTAATCTCAGCAGGTCTACTTTTTTTTTTCCAAAGTTCTTCCTACAGGAATAGGTAATCAAAAACATCTTCACATACATCACACTTATGCGTGAAGAAAATTATGATTAAAATACAGTAACTGAAATCAGAATCTCTCTATCTATTGTCTATCTACCTAACTATACACACATCATATTTTTCTATACTTGAAAATAAAAATTAACAATACATGAGTAATGGAATCAAAATAAGGATAACATTCAAATTAACACCGTTAAATATTTCAAATATTTCATTTATAAATGAGTTAAAAAATAATATGTGTATGTCTTCTATCTTCTTTACTGTGCTTTGGATCTACTTCAATTATAAGCTCTGGTTTTACATTCAGCCACATAAAATATGTACACATGTGTGAATGCACACACACACTCACAACAGACCACATGTACATCTGCACACGTGCACACAAACTTGCATTCATAATTACAAATCAAGACTAAAAACATTTGAACATTAAATTAATATATTAACAGACTTACCTTTCTGTGCATTGCCTTACTAAATACTGATAAAAATACCAATTGTACGATTCTATTGAATGAAATCAGAATAATCTCAAAGTCTTGCTTAATTCTCTTGTAGAACATTCAAGCTAATCATATGTATGTATATACACACACACACACTTAAATATGCATCCACTTTAAATGTTATTCAAATATAATTGTATATTACACATCATTTTTATCTTATGTATTTTTGTGAATAATTACGAATTATTTTTCAGACAGGGTGACAGGAGGCTTTTCCTGTTGTGATTTTAATCTTGTGATGAAGGTGTCACAAAATGGCCTCTGAATTCGGACGTGTTCAATAGTATGGAGAGCCAACAACTGTGCACCACACAGACTGGTGACATTCACTTGTTGTTGACATGGCAATTCAATGGCTCATACTCTCAGTGGATCTGGCAAAACAACTTGATATTCACATGTAAGAGAAAAATACAAACAAACAAGCACATTTTCACCTCGTATTACAAATTCTGGTTGAATTATTTTAAAAACCTAAAAAGTGAAAGCAAAATATATAAACCCCAGAATTAAAGACCAGAAGAACTGCAAGTTACTGGGATAGGGGGAAAAAAATGAAAATTTGGAAAGAATGATAAACTGACCTTCATAAAAGGACAAAATATATTTTCCAAGTAACAATAAATTGAAAAGGATAATACATGATGGGAGAAAATATTTGTAATACTGATAACAGACTAATACTTTTAATGGAAATATATAAACAACTATTATAGCTCTGAAGAGAAAAGAGAAATCATTCAATTACAAACAAAGAATTTCTACACTTAGTTCATAAAAGAACATATGCTAATGGAAACTGAGCATTGGACCGCTGCCCACCATAATTAGTCATAAGGGAAATGCAAATTAAAATCACAATTAGATATCTGTGCATACAGCTGGCATAGCTGAAATTTATAAAGAGCCAAGTGTTAGCAAGCATTTAGATTAACTCAAAATCATATATAACCATCATTTATCATTAAAATGATAAAAATTATTTTTTAAAAAAAACTGTAAGATATTAATTTTATGGAGAATTAAAATATTGTAGTTTAAAATATATATGTAAAACAGATTGTACCTAATATAATCTTTTCACTGCAGTTAGAAAAAAATCACAATATTTTTAGAAAGAATGTTGATCTTATACAAATGTTAGCACTGTGAAACATAGGCCATCATGTCAAAAAATAAAATCAAAAAAATTCGTTTATATTTTTAGCAGACAGAGGCTTATATTAACATTTTTGAAAATGTAATGTCATAATTATGTGGAGGGAAATGGAAAAGTGTGTCATTATCCCTTCCCTAGAAGCAATAGTTTTTAAAATTTGTACTACTTTATATATTATCCAGAAATTTAAATAGCAGCATTTCACTTAAATATCATTTCATTCTCTTTATAAAATTATGATGCTCTTTTAACATACATAAATGTGTATATATAATTAAAGGTCGAGTCTTTTTGCATATTTGCTACCTAATTAATTTCTGGTAGTAGTATATTATCTTGATTAGTGTCCTACATATCTTAATATGTATGCATATAACAATTAAATTTGCATTTTGTTTGTTAGGTATTTCTGAGTTAGAATATTCCATAAAGATATCATGTAATATTATATTTTACATTTAAAAACAGAACAAAAAGTAATCATTAAATAAAATTAATTGATATATTGTAAAGCTGTAATGCATCAGAACTCTTTCACAAATGTTATTCAGAGCAAAGTTACATTTAATAATTACCATTTTAAATATAATTAGATATTATTTAATGCTATAAAATCTCTAATAATATTCTACTGTTACCTGACTTTTAAAAAATAATGGAGATATTTATATCCATTCTTTTGAGAGCTCTCCATACTGCTTTCCAGAATGGTTGTATGAATTTACATTCCCACCAGCAGTGCAGGAGGGTTCCTTTCTCCCCTCAGTCTTGCCAGCACTGATTACTTTTTGACTTGTTCATATAGGCTGTTCTGTCTGGAGTGAGATGGTATCTTATTGTTGTTTTGATTAGCATTTCTCCTATGGCTAGGGATGCTGAACATCTTTTCATGTATCTATTGGCCTTCTGAACTTCTTTGTGAGTGAATTTGATTCAACGACATCCCTCCCTGGAGTATTCCCAAAATTCCCAAAATAGTTAAAAACAACATGTAACAGAGATACACGTATACCCAGGTTCATAGCAGCTCAACTAACAATAGCTAAAACATAGAAGTCACCAAAATACCCATCAACAGACCAATGGATACACAAACTGAGGTATTTATACACAATGGAATAATATGCATCAATAAAGTCCAACAGCGTGGAGGCTTTTACGGGCAAATGGAAGAAACTTGAGAACATCATGCTTAGTGAAGTGAGTCAGAAGCAGAAGGTGAAACATCGAATGGTCTCTCTGATATGAGAGACCCAGATCACAACTATCTCATGGAACTTAAAACGAAAAAGAAAGTGAACCATGAGGGTAGGGTGGGGAGGGAGAGAGGGGTAGGTAGAGGGAGGGACAAAAAGAGAGTGGAAAAGCCCTTGTCACCTTGATAAGATACGCGTATGTGCACAAAATGCTCAATTTCATTGTAAACCTTTAATTTTGCTTTTATAGATATCAATAAAATGAAGAAAAATAATGGAGAAAATGAGACTAGGCAATTACTACTTTTTATGTAGATTGCCTTGTTTCTCTAGGACCTAGAGATGTACCACTGAAGAGTTTACTTAAGATTTCTATCTCTCTTTTTGATGTGTGCATTTGTAGCTATGGATTTTTCTCTTAGTACTGCTTTCACTGTGATCCATGTGTTTTGGCATGACGTGGTTCCATCGTCATTTGTCATAGGAAGCTTTTGATTTCTTTCCTGATTTCTTGTGTGACTCATTGTTGATGCAATAGTACATTACTTAGTCTCCAGTTAACTTAGTCAGAATATAAACTTATCATTTTATTATGTATCAAAATTATTAACAATTCTATAGCTCATCCCTTTCCAGTTCCTAATCCTCCATGTTGGTTTATATAACGAAACCTCCAAAACCTTTGGAATTGCATACAATCTTTTTCTGTGAGCAAATAAAATCCTTTTCTTGAACTAGTGAATAAAATGTGTTAAGCGAATATTGACACCTAAAAATATTCTAAGTGCTCAAGAAATAATTTAAAGATAAATTCAGGAAATTACTTAAGATTTGCCCTATGTTTTCACTGTAGGTAATGGAAGGTCAAACCTATGTATGTTTTATGCAATATATGTATAATCTATATAGGTATATGATATGCAGAATATAGGTATGTGTGTGTGTGTGTGTGTGTGTGTGTGTGTGTGTGTGTGTGTGTTCAACTCCCCAAATCATTAGTGGCTACAGTTTATTTTCTTTTGTCAGCATTGAACTTGCTCTTGATGAATATTCACACCAAAAAGCAACTGACAAGACAATGCCTTCCACAGCTTGACTTAAACAGATCAAAATCATGTAATATATTAGGGAAAATATACATATGTTTGAGTATCATATATATATATATATATATATATATATATATATATATATATATATATATGTGTGTGTGTGTGTGTGTGTGTGTGTGTGTGTGTGTGTGTGTGTGTGTGTTCCATAATTAGTGGAATCAGTGCAAACTACAGACTTCAATATTTGATTGTATCTTACAATTTTTCATAGTAGAAAAACAGATGCTTTTATGTTTGGATATAGAATTCCCCCCAAAAGCCTCATGTTGAGGACTATCTTATGAAAGCACATGCTGTTGAGAGAAAGGGCCTGGTCAGGAGGAGTGGAGTATGAGCCTGTAGCAGGTTAGGGACATCTATTAGATTACAGACATGTAACATGCTACTCAGCAAGTGACCTGGAAGCGCTGGATCAGTGGGAAAGGACCTGGAAGGGTGCACACTAGCTCTTCCCCTCCTTCTCCCTCCTTACCTGGCTTCCTGTCTGCCATGCTGCAACGGCTTTCCTCTGGTTTGCCACCCACATGTTCATTTACCATTGCCAGTTGCCTCCCCAAGACTGAGATCTTTAAAACTGTAAAACAAATCTGTCCTCCCTTAAATTGTGGATGCTGGTTGTCGAATTACAGCAAGAAAAAAATAGCTAAGAGAAATATTAATGCGAGTTAACATTGCTGACTGCTTGTTTGTGAGTGGAATATACTAAGCAGCACCTAGTGTAAGTACTGGAATTTCATTTCACAGAATTACAATTTCTATAGCCTTAACTGTCTAATAGATCAAGAATATGTGACAATTGTGACTATTGATTTTTAGAAGATAATGGTTTCTCTAATATACCCAATTGAGAGCAAGTCTTTTGGATATTGGCCATCTCATTTAACTTTCATCCTGTGTTGCTTGAAGTCTTTTACACTTAAGTCTCTAGGCTGTCATTGGGGTGAAAAGTTAAGATCTTAGGAAATTTCTGATGGCATATTTTAGATTTCTGACAAATTGTCATTAACTGAAACAAATGATGTAGAGATAAAGAGAACATTTCAGAACAATAGAAGATTCTCATATTGTTATTTACAGTGTCAGTATGCATGTTTAGACTCTAGCATCTGTTCAACGCCTTATTTATGTTCAGAGTATGTTTAGACGTCTATGTTCAGAGCACATTTAGGGAGCCCACAGGAATGGCACAGCAGGTAAAGGTCATGATTCACAAGCACAAATCTCTGAGTTCAACCCTCCAACAGCACGTAAAGCTGGGTTTGGTAGTACAAACCTCTAATCACAGCACTATGGAGGAAGAGGCAGGGGAACTTCAATGAGTACAAGGTTAGTTCTACACTATGCAGTGAGTTCAACTTAGGCTGCAGAGTAAGACTATGTCTCAAAAAAATCAGAATACATCCAGGTATCAGTCAATTCTTCATATCTTCACTATCAGCACTGATGGGGTGAGGGTGAGGAATTGTAATCTTTCATCTGTGTGATTGATATAACACACTAACTTTAGACTCTCATACAACATCACACATACTTGCACCCGCCACCCTAGGGAACTCAGATTTACTATTTCCAAAATCTCTTAGGCACTATCAATTGTAACTACATTAAAAGTTATGTATGTGAGTATGTAAGTATGTATATACTCAACTTTATTTCTACTTCTAATATATTATTAGTCTGCTCCTCTTAAATAGAATTCAGACACACTTACTTGTTTCTATTTTTTGAACATGCTTATATTTTCTTACCTTAGGGTCAATACACTTGCTGATTATTTTTTTGCAGACAATTTTTTCTTGTATTTGTATACACTCTAATCTGGTTGGCTTTGGTTCCAGTTTACAGTTCTCTTTCTTTTGAATGCTCTCTAACTAGTCTATAAAGATCCCATCACATTCCATTAAAATCCCTATTTTTGTCTGATTATTTCCATCATAGCCTATGACTGCATGAAATGTTATATGTAGATGTTTATATGTATATGCATAGATTTATTTTACACACACACACACACACACACACACACATATATGTGTGTGTGTGTGTGTGTGTATGCTATGGGTTTTTGTTCACTTAATGAAAGTGTATTTTTCCAAAGTTCTTTGCCATATCACCTACATTTATAAAAATGTTTGGCATATAATAGGACTTATTCAATAACTATTAATTTGAGAATTTGAGTAAGTGCTCATAAAGTGTCACAGATGATTTATTGGCAACGGGTAGAAGCTGATCCAGTGATTATGAGCTGGAGATTATCTAAATTAAACATACATGGATAGGTGATTATTTAAATATTTTGCAAAGCTGTTGAAATATTAATTAGGGAATGATGGAGTACATATGCTTGTTCTTCTTACTCTCTTCTAATTCTGATTGTGTACTCTTCCCTCTGGATTTTCTAACTACAAGATATTTATATAACAGATGTTAGATAGGTAGGTAGGTAAATACATAAATAGATGATAAATAAATAGACAGATAATCTGAGTGTTCAAATTATATAGATGACTTGAGTAATCAATTAACACCAGTAAATACATTTGTGTTGAGTTCTGTCATAAGTATGCCGTCTATATTTATATCTGACAACTTTCATCTGAGTGACTAAAATTATATTTAAATAAGTAAGAAAAACTTCACAGTTCTCATTTCCATATGACTAGATGAAGCATTATGATGTTCTACTTAACTTGTAATTGAAAAGATACATTGGATTCTCAGTATTAAAGTTAAAAAAAACAACTAGGAATAGAAATATGCAGAATACAACACAGAGAAGGATCAACAAAGTGTCCGACTTGGCCTCTCTTTCATTAATATTCTGTACTATGTAGAGCAGTTTTTCTCCACGTGTTGAACATGTATGCATAAGAATGTTCTCCACGAATTGATGTGCACAGGCCTGTGATCTTGGGGCCTTTAGTGGAGGAGGGAGAAGAACTCCAAGATTGAGGCCATCCTGAGCAACTTAGTGATTTAGTAAGACCCTCTCTCAAAAACCACGTGCCACAGTGTACGGGGTCTGTACCTCAGTACAAAGGCCCTGAGCCAGCTCCTCAGCATCACATACGTACACCAACAGAGAAAGTTCTTGTATTATTTATCACCATACGGCCAATGAAGTACTCTCACAAAGGAGGTGATATTTTTATGCTGACATGTAAGACTTCATGGAGAAGCAATTTCATTTGTTTCTTAAGAATAATGCCAGTTCAAATTATTAACAAATCCATTTTTTTTGTATTACCAAGCGAAATATTTTGATTGCAGAAAATATGAAAACGCATACTTGTAGTTAATGGAAAATAAAGCTTTCTACCCATAAGTCACATTGTTTCACATACATACTGCACAATTTTATAGAATGAATTCAGACTGGGTAAATTCTGTAATACTGGAAATTCTGCAATATATAAACATAAAGAGAATTGATCTAAACATTAATCATATTTGCAAGGAGAAGGATCAAATGAAATATTGAATAATGCATTAATGCTTGTACCTGCCTTCTATGGAGCAGAATTTTCTTACCCCAGATTCGGATCCTGTATCTCATTTGGATGTTGGAAGGAAAACTGCCTGCTAATTGATTGGCCATTGCACAAGGGGACTCTCTGTCTTAAGGATCAAATCGCCTCTCGGACTTTTTGGTTGAAGCTACTCTAACAAGACCTCATCATTTCCTGTCATCTTTCTTTCATGCAAAACAACCACCTGTGGGTTTAGGGGCTTGTAACACACACGCGCGCGCGCGCGCGCACACACACACACACACACACACACACACACACAGACACTAAGTGGCAGGGCCAGCTTCTAGCTTAACGTGTGCAACTATCACACAGCTGTTTGCACTGTAACTGATTCTGTTTGCTAATTTATTTTAATTTCAGTTACTCATCCTAGCTGCGGTTTATGGAAATATGTTCTGAGATTCAAGGAAAAGAAGACAAGAAAGAAAAAAAAAAGATTTCAATACCTTAGCCTGAAATATCACTAAATAGTAATGTATATGTTATACTTTCTTCCTTCTTTCAGTCTCCATAAATACATTGTTGAAATGATCTAGATTCAGAATCTAATAAAAGTTGTTGTGTGGCTGAAAACCGTCACAATGATGTCACAGACCCACCTTGACTAATAAAACTGGCTAAACTAGTACTTCTTATTTTCATTCCTCTGCGGAGGGAAGGTGGGATTGATCTTCTCACGCACAGCTATCCGATGAAAGAATCATTCCATTTTTATTGAATTTCTCTTATTCATGATGTGACTTTCCTTCGCAATGCAGAATACACAGAGGTAAATAAAAATACATATCTTAATATTTTTCTATGATATGTTGGGCAATGAGACATGACAAAACAATGATGCCAACTCAACATGACACATCTAAAAATGTTTTTGTAACTGAAAGATGCAGAATATGCAACTTTATACAAGCAGCAGCCATGAGTGTGTTCAAAGAGAAGCGGTATTAAAATTCTTAAGCAGCAAGAGCTGAGCACTGTTTCCTGAAACAAGCAGAACTTTATTCATCAATAAACATCACTGCTTGTTTGTATCTCGCTAAGAATAGCTGACTACACATTTCCTATGTAAAGAAAAGGATTATTATTTCTAAGTAAGGCTGAAGTACAAGCCTATGGATGCTTTAACTGGACTAGCTTGATTAAAGTAGAAATTTTTGAGAGTTTTAAGGATCAAATAGCTTTTGTATCTAACACTAATTATTCGTGCTAGATGCTGTGGCCAAGACTTCCATACTTGCTACATATGTCATCAAAATTTACTGTTATATACATAATAGATTCATGCTACTGTTCAAATAATAACTGTGGAATGCGATTCCTCTGAATCATTGATTTTTTCAGTGAAAATTGTCAGTAAATAACAGATCTGAGATTCGATTCATCGTCTTTCTGGCTTAAAAAGGTTGGAACAATTTCCATTAGGAAATGTTAATAATGATTCACTCATTTTCCATAAAGGGCTTTTCATTAAATAGTTTACATATTTCTTATCGAGGATAAACCATAACGACAGCAAGCAAGAATTTTAACACGTTGCCTGATAGGCTAACAGGCTCCTCACCGAGCGGCATTTAAATCCCTAAAACGGTTCCGTCATAAGCACCCCGTGCACAGCTTCACATTTAATGTGTCTCATTTTTCTTAAACTGTGGTTAGTCAGCATCCTGACCTTCTATTCACAGGGTAGGGAACTGACTAAGTGAGTTGAGAAAACCATTAGTTTGACCTCTGTGGGAGAGAGTCCCATCAGTCTTCTGGCACCAGAAGGAACAAAGTCGTGTTTAAATAACCAGAGTCTCCAACAGCTCGAACACGTCCCCCTCACTCACATGCTGAGGTTGTGTTCCAGTGCCCATGCCCCTGGCCAGGCGCATCCAGGTTCCCCTGCGGCCATAACTCAGTCCCGTAACGGACACCACCGACCTCACAGCTCGATCTGGCTCAGTCTTCAATGTTTGCTTTCCTTCTGGCACAGAAATCTCTCTCTCCTTCCAACCCCGCTCCCTGTCAACGCCGGCTCTCTGCTTTTACATTGGTGCCCTTCCAAATGTCAATTCTGACACTTTTTTCCTATTCTGAGCTAAATCGTCCTCATTTGTCTTCTGATTTCAAAGGTCTGATCATCTCTCTCTCTTTCCTTCCCTCTCTTAACTCTTTCTCTTCTCTCCAATTGCGTACTGTTTTCAGATGTTCACGTGCTTTGTTCATAGTCAAAAAAATTAGTGTATTGAAGGTTGAATTCCAGCAGAAGGTACTGAATAAAATATTGGACCCTAATGAACAGTATCCTTTCTAAGTAGTAATGTCCGGCACGTACTAACAGCTTCTAGCAGTCCAGACACCTGAGTACGAAAACTAAGAAATCAAAATTGTATGCTGGTGTGTGAAAGAAGCAGAAGAACATAGGAAGGACACTTAGCAATGGCACCAGTCACATCCTGAAACAGAGTTTTCAAAATATATGTACATTGAAGACAACATGAAAAATTTTCCAATTTATCCCTAATTATCCTATGGTAATTTAGATTAATTACAATAATTACATTAATAAATTAATGCATTAATTATTGCATTCTCTGTTGCTCTCTCTCACACACACATACGTATTGGTTTTTGTATTTGGATTCTTTTCACTTTATAACCCTTAATCAGCTGTCCACTAAAAATTAATTATAACTATTTAGAAGTCCTCTAATCTTTGGTCATCTTTCCCTCTGGCAGCAGACCTCATTCCTCGTAATCGTGTACTTTGGCTCATCCATCCATCAAGCCTGTTCTTCAGATGACTCCCAGCACAACTTCTACCCTGATACATATCCAGTTTTCAGAGGTCGAGGCTATCATCTTCATTATATTTAATTTTCAATATGAATGCTGATCAAGGATCACAAGTTATCATTTTTTGTTTTTAATTGAATGCATTTTAAATTCCCCACACACATGAATAATAGTAGGCCAGTGTTATTGTGTTTAGGAGGAAAATACAGTAAGAAAAATACTAATGAATGGCAATGGAAGGAATAAATGGACACAGATAATACAAAACAGAGAATTTTGCTATGGCTCTGGATTTCCAGATGGCAAATGGAAAGCCATATATGATGTGGGCCACACTTAGGAGAGAGACATGGAGAAAGAATCAAATAATGTAATATGATATTCAACTTGGGCACTCATTTACTGGTCTTTCACTTCCCGGTGTTTTGAGATATTCTCAAATGCAATATTCCTCCACATTGCTTTTTCAGCTATACCTGGAATGTTTAGAGGATTTGACCTCAGCTACACGTGGCTCCATTCATTACCTTTGTACCTTTCAATCTCCTTTCCTCTAACCCAATCACTTCTAAAAATTTATTCTGAAATAAGTAATTAAAGCAAAACGGAAAATTGGAAAGAACTTATTTTGTAAAATATGGGATTATTTTCATGCTGCAAATATTTTAGTAAGCATATAATTTAAATAATGTTTACATATCAACACTTACTCCATTTTTGTTTATTTTTGAATAATAGACATAAAGAAATCTCTGTCAAAAATGAAAATCAACCGTGTTTCAAAGAGCTATTGTATTTGAGCATTGATGAACATGAATTAAAGCTCACTTCTTTGGTATATTTATTTACGGACAGGATAATGGATTGACAAAATAATTGGTGAAGAGACTTAAAATACACAAGACTGAAATAAAATTGAAAGCTGGATTCATTATAGGGATGAAACATTGATGATTCCCTTATATTTGAAATTTTATACTCAATCTACTGTTTAAAATGTGAATAAGGAACTTATTATCCTCTGAACACAGAACAAAACTAGTAGAGCATGAACAAGTCTGCCAAGTGCTATATCAGACTAAGACATATACCTAATACAAATAAGCTATTTGCATGGGCAGATTTTACATGATTAAAATACGAGAGCATTTTATTTTTGCCAATTAAATTTTTCTTAATTAAACACAATAAGTAAAATATATAAGAGCAGAGCTATCTTGATTAGGTAAGTAGTTTAAGAAAAACTCTGAGAATGATTTAATGAATACCTTCTATTACAAAAACAGATTTCATTATAGACTGCTCTAAAGTATCACTGTATGTTGGATTTATTTACTCCTCCACTTGCCTAACTTTTTCCCCAGCATATATTTCATGTGATGAGGGTTCTAACAATTATCTGAAAACTCTCAACAACTTCCTCAAAATTTTCTATAAGGTAAAATGAAGTAGCTCATAGAACTTAAACTTGGGTTCTTTCCTTAACTAGTGGACAGTAAAAACTAAGCAAAAGTGTTGCATCATTATGCAGCCAGGTTACTAACTTCCACTCTTCTTATAATGACTTGAGAATTACATGAATATCCAGGAAAGTGTTGAGGAGGGTTAATTACAATGAGATAAATAACACTACTGAGTTTACGAACCTCACCTACTGAGACTTAATTGTTAGAAGTTAATTACAAGAAAGCACTAAGAACAGATAACATATGTACATTATCAAAAGTCAAACATGGAGGATTACTTTGACCTTGTACTTGCCAAAGATATTATACAATTTTATCTATGTACTAATCGTATTCAGTGAGAACAATTTGAATTACCAAGTGAAAATTTACTCTAAAATTCGCTATTTTGTGCTATGGAGACCTAATTAAATGATTTAATGTAAACAAAGACCATCAAGTATTGTACAAATATGAGAAATACATGCATATTCCCATTTATGTTTAGGAGACTGGAGATATTTTAAACTTCTTTTTAAGACAAAATAAACAGAACTACTCCTGACAGGTTGTGCAGAAATGCATTTCACATCAGAAATTATTTTAAAACAGAATCATGAATAAATGTAAAAATAATTTAGCAATGACATTCGACAGCCACTATTGGCTTTGAAAGACCTTTAATTACATGTAGTTTACATACTAATATCCAGAAAGAAAAGTATCACATAATCTATGCAGTTTCCATTAAAGACAGCCCAGAAGAACAGCTATTTTGTAATTTTCTCATTATTCTCCTTTCTGATTGAAAAATTGAAATACACACAATAGAAATAAATTGATTTCCCTGATTTTTAGACAGGAGGTTTCAATGTCCATCAAAATATAGTAGAATTATGAATAAAAGAGACTTCTATATTTTTTGCTCTGAACACCAGCAGTCTCAAAATGAAACAAAAGCTTATGTTGTTTGCAGAATGACCCGGCTGTCTGCTTGCTTTCAGGCCTGATTTTTCTGCAAAATCTTAGCAAATTGGTAATATCCAAGAACTAGAGCTTTCGTGTGGATTCAAGTGCAAAACTGATCTAGGGAAATTCCAGTGTCTGGAATTGAGACCAGGAGAAGACATTGGCTTAAGGCTTGATTCTCCTTCTTTTTCCCCACATGCAAAAATGTATGAGCTAATCTTCATGAAATTTAGAAATATCGTGGTTACTTTGCCCAAGGAAGAAACCTGAATTTCTCTCAAAATTCAGTTATGCTGCCTGATTCTGGATTTCACACTTCTATTTTTATTCGAGATTCTCTGAACACAAGAAAACACACATACTAACTGTAACTCAGAAGAGTTTGTGCAGTCTGGAAGAGTGCTATGTGATGTATAGCCGCTTAAGTTCTCTATATGGATCTTCATTTATCCTTAAAGGTCCCTGAAGAATAATTTTGTTACTATTTACCAGAGACAGAAGAGATGGAAACCTTTAAAGAATTTGTTAGAGTACAGTTGTAACAGTCTTTTCTTGAAATCTAAGAATTTTGTTTCTTGGTGTTTTCTCTTCTCAATTTACTTTTAGTTCCTCTTGACAGAACACTCACTGGATTCTCTTGCACTAATCTGGTCATTTTTTTTTTCAATCGTCTCAACTTGAGATGACCCTCTATATTTTCATATTCAAGAACTCAAGCTTCATGAGTTATGACACATTTTTTAGTGCTTTGTTTCTATTCAAAGTATAATGACTCATACATACCCAATTTCTTGTTTACCAGAAAGTGTATCTTATTTAAAACATCTTTTACAATCCTTTAATTAAAATATGGTTAGTTTTTATGTAAAAACTTTCTAAACTAAGAAAATACAAAAGTATATTCTGTACTTATATAATCAGATGGAACTTGAATGTTAATAAAGTGAAATGGTCAGATAAATGGGCCTGAAAGTTCTTAGAAAATTAAGGAAAATTTATATTAAATGTACACATAGACACCAGAATACAAGATTTTTAATGATTTGTCATAAAACTGTTTTTTTTCAATTCCTAGTAGCATTTAGCCATATTGACATCGAAGAATAAGGACTCAAAAGTTTTCCAGAGAATATACATGATGGCAAAGTACATATTGTGACAAAAAGTGATTTATAACACCATGAAATATAACATAATTTTGGAAAACTTACTTTAAGAGCTAGTATTTCATGAGGACTGGCTTTGTGCCAGCTATAATTCTTCAAATGTAACATACAATGTTCAAATATCTCTCAAATTTAAGTTAAATATTGTGCTTATATATGTTTTCTCTTTTAAGAAATGAAATTTCAATTCTTATTAGACATTGGAAACCTAAGCCTCTTTTAAAGCTTGTATTTAAAAAATGAATTTAAAATTTATGAATACTATGCTTTTCATTGTTTGTGTTTGCTTTTGAGTATGTTGTCACCACTTTTATCTGATACAGTAAAATAGTCATCAGAAAATAACTCTAGCTGAAGAATTATCTCAAGTTAATCAATCAAGAGAGAGACAGGTGGCTTTGTCATATGAGGCTGTTAGTACTAACTTTAAAACTTTTGTCCATTGCCTTTTGATATTGAAGTATCCAAGGAAAACACAAGAATTATTCATGGAACTAAGGAAGCTTTTGTCACATAAGATCAGAAACAGAAATTGTTTGTACTGTAAAGTTCAAGAATGGTCCCTAACCCTAGAGTTAACACAAGACACTAACCCTAGGGTTAACATAGCACATCTGGCTGGAATATGCCCCTGTTAAACTGCAGTGTCCTGGACCTTCTCCTATGGATTCTCAAATACTGAAAAATAACTTTAAGTATGTCTGCACTAGTTAAATTTTTATTTATAATTCAATATATTTGAAAAATCCCAGAAATGGGATTGGATTGTAAGGGGTCTACCTCTTCAATGGGTTATCCCACTCTCTCATGGGTTCATAGTTAAAAAGGGCCACTAGAATATGGGGACATGTTGGAAAAAAAATAGAACACAGAACTATATATAGAACTATATCCAGTCTCTTATACTTTCCTCTCTGGCTTTTTCCAACTCACTCAGTTTCCAAGTTGCAGTGCGTTGAACAGCTTTTCTCCACTGAGACTTTCACCATAGTGTTTCTTCCTTGGAGTTAGCTGAAAATGGACTAAACCCTTGGAAATTGGAAGCCAGGATAAATCTCAGTTTCTTTAAGTTTCAGATGTCCAGGATGTGTCTCAAACAGACCAGCTGAGTGCTTAATGCCTTTTGACAAACATCTTAAGAACAACAAAGGAGTGGGATAAATTGAGCCTAAAACAAAACTGTAAAACCTTACAAAGTAATAATCCAGACTCAAGCTATAAATGTTCCTCCTTATAATAAAATATTCCAGGTCCAAGATCCATTTTTGTATGATAGAGTCTAGAGACTGCAAGTCTACTCAACATGTGACAGAAATACAATATGACTTAGGAGACATCAATTGTTGTCACATCTAACACAGAAAAAGCTCTGGACACTTACTAGAACAGTCAGGAGAAAAAGATCACTACGGCCCACAAAATGCCTATGGAACAACAATAAAATAAAAACCTACACACAGAGATCATAATCTCTAGTGAAAATAATAATAACAATTTTAACTTGAATAATTGTGTGTTTCAAGAAACTCAGAAATCTGGACGTTTGAAGTGTAATGGACTCCCGGACGCATGAATAATTTGTCACCTGGTGCCAGAATAAGCAATTCCTGAAGGAGAAAGCAATTTAGTATGAACTCCAGGAATGTTTGGCACTAAAGAAGAACTAATCAAACCATTACAAGTTAAAAATCGGGTTCCCATAGATTTAGAAATGTGCCACTAATAAATAAAATGTTTAAAAGCTTTCCATCGATGATAGACACAGTCTCTGATATAATAAATTGAATAATGGGCATGTTGCTGAACCATGTGTCAGATAATTCCAATATTCTCAGCAAAACCTCAAAAGACAAATTGGTTAAAATTAATTTTATATAAGAAATTAAATTACATGATTAAATTAACTCAAATCTTAAATGATACGAAAGCTACTTATTACGGTTGTGGATACATAAATATTGAGACATAAAATAATCATTTATGATGTTCAATTCTATTTTTCATTCAAGAAAAAAACAAATTGTACAAACTAAAAACAACATGTTCGTTTTTGTACTGAACAGCAATAAAACACTATACTCCATTCCTTTTTTGAGGGTGGTTTTCTGACTACATGCAGTTATTTATTAACCAAGGTGTGAGTCCCGCCCTGATGCCTGCCACAAGTATGTGGACACGGAGATCAGAACGTTCCTGTCACCTTCAGCTGTCCCTACAACTCAGAGTCCTTAAAAGCGCTTCATCTGAGTCACGAACCCACATCCCACAGAGAATGTTAATTCCAACCCTTTCCAAGTGGGGATGGATTAGCAGCTTCATTTCAGCAGTCATATAAATATATAAATAATAGCATCGCCAATCTCCAGTGTTAGCGGTCAGGAGATGGTTAAAAAGTAGGCAGTGTGTGCAGTGCGGTCTACACGCCAAGCAGCGGATCGGCTTCGCAGGCGCATCTGTGCCCTTGAGGAGTTTTAATCCATTAAGGAAGGTAAAAATTATTCTGATTTAATTTCTAGGGAAAACATGTTTAACATATAATTTATGCTTAACCTGGGTACTGGAGAACTGCCGAATGCGCACTGAGGTGATGCGGAGAGTAAGCCACAGGGGACCGGCCCAGGACAGGAGCGACGGCTGCGAATTGAAGGAGGGAGCAGATTGAGAGAAAAAAAAGTGGCTTTCAACAGTGGAGATTCCCCTTAAGGCTAAAAGTGAGATTGGTAGTTTCCTAATTTTACTTTCCAGGAGAGAGAAGTATATAGGGAAAATATAGACGTTTAGAAATAGTTTCTACGGAGCTGTGTGCATAGTTTAGTGTGGTTAAAGTGTTTGACTAGAAAGTGCAGGCCCATGAGTTCTTTTCCTCAGCAGCGCATCAGCCAGGGAGGTGGGGCACATCTGGGATCCCAGCACTCAGGAGGCTGAGGCAGGAGGATTGCCATGTTTAAAAATAAAAAAAAAATAATACAATAGAATAAGTCTTATGAATAACTCTTCATTATATAGATAGATAGATAGATAGATGTATCATATTTATTTGTTATATAAGCAAATGTAGTTATAAACTTTAAATATTAATGTAAAAATTTGTTTTCTCCTGGCTTTGAGCTTTCTGAGGAGTAGAATCATCATTTTAATATTCAGTATCTAAATTGTTTACTTAATTCCAGATATTTTGTAATTTTTTAATACGAGATGACATTAAAAAAAAGATTTGGTCTAATGTTGCCTTGGCTACATTCACTATGTATAAACATTTAATTTAAAATATATCTACTTTGTATCATTTCACTTCTATTGCTTTTATTAAAAAAATACTATTTATTAAAATCTGCTGCTGGAGGACTGCTGATTCATAAGCGTCCCAAACAGATAAAAACCATGGATGTTGAGGGCGAGGAGACAAGAATTAAGCATGGACATACTAATTGACCCTCGAAAGGCAGCACATGCCCTGCAGAATCCCTAGGATGGGCTCCTGGCTGGGCACAACCTTCCTGCTCTCACCAGCATCCTCAGGGTTGATCCTGCTGTATTTCTTGAGAAGTGTTACATATGAAATTAAGCAAAAACAATTTATATTTCCATTTATGGCTATGAAATGTCATATTTTATCATCTATATTTGGCTAAGTGCTGTCTTCTTGTTGAACTATACTAAAATATGGATGTTCAAGTTCTTTTTCAACTGTGTTCACTAATCAAATTATATTTAAGTCACAAAATTTCTCCACGGGATATATTTTTAAATTTATAATTATCCAGTTATTATTAAATATCTATGGGACTTATTTTTCTAAAATCTGGACAATAAACCCGTAATATTTCAATTTCATAAATATTTTATTCCTCTCAATTTAATTATAAATGCCATTTGTATTTTCATAGGAATAGAAATATACACAGTGACATATGCTACTGGCATTGAGCATCCCCTAGTCATAACTTGTGAACTATACAGCGACACTTTTCACCAACTAATAGGATTTAGGGGCTGATGTGCTGTGGGATAACTACAAAATGTATCTATATCCTACTCATATTTTCTTAAAGAGGTTCCACAAAGCACTCCACAAGAGTCGTTTTGGTTTTTTTCTTGCTTTTGTTGCTTAAGTAGCTTAGCATCAGGGTCGATATGCCCTTTGCCTTGTACTGATCTCCTGTATTGATGATGATACTTTAAGTAGAAATAGCATAAACTAAATATGTTTTATGCGATGATTATTTTTTGCCTAATCATAAGTCTACATTTTAATATTCACTACTACTGCTTTATTTATTTGATGATGAAAAGCTTAAGGCCAAAACATGTTTCATTCTAAATGAGGTGTTAATTAAAAAAGATATTGGTAAGTGTTCTATGATATCTTTGTGTCAAATCTTGAAAGAATATCACAAACTTAAAGCGACACAAATTGATATTAACATTTCTTTCAACAAGAGAAAAATTATGGATTTACTGGGATTACATGAAGATGTTGGCAAGGGTGTACCACAACTTGATGGCCTGGGAAGGCATCTGTTTCTAGACTTCCTCAACCCCAGAGGCAGCCTGCATCTCTTCCCTATGGACTCATTCATGGGAAAAGCCGGATGCATGTCATATTATCTCTTCCTTGCCTTGTGTCTTTCTCTCATCTCATACTTTGACTAACTTACTTAGATTTTGTAATGGGTGCTGTAATTAGATTGACCACACTGGTTAACACATTTAAGGTCTGCAATGCATGGTCTTAATTTCAACCTCAATTTTATCTCCTCTAGAAGCTCTGTCATTTTCAGCTTCTAGAGTCAGGATGCATTGTTGACTCCACAACCTGTCCCCAGATCGTAGAATCTATGAATGAGTTTTAAAGTACTTCTATTCCTGCACTCTTACACTGAGTCTATCTTTACAATTCTTTCTCTGACTCACTTTTTCTTTCATTTCTTTTGCCCTTTTTAGGCCTTTTGGATTATATAGGAGCTGTCATGAAAATCTAGATTAATCTTCCCACTTTGAAGTGTACTGATTAGCATTCTTAAGTAATTTTCAATCTTCTTTGATATTTTACTGAGAATATTCAGATCATGAGTATTACAATGGGAACAATTTGAGGGGTTCATTATTGGACCTGTCACATAGTTGTTACAAAATATGAGCTTTTTAAAAATTGTACTGCAGTAATATTCAGAATTATAAAGACTGCTTTTAACTTTTCCATATGGTTCACTTATTAATGCAGAAATTCTTCTGTGCTAATCTCAATGAATCTTTATCATAAGGAATGCTTATCTAAAGTATTAGTTCTACATTGACAATTTTTTAAATAGATAAAATAATATATGTAGAATATCTCTTCCAACAATTCTCTGAATTTGTGTGAACTCTTCTGTCCCCCCCCCCCCCCCCCGGTACCATTCACTATCTTGGGAAATTGCTTCCACGGATATATTTATTGATTTGAGTAAACCTAGCTCACAGATTAAAAATCCACTGTATTCTTTTAGTTCATAAAATTGAAAAATACTTTGCATATAAGATATTCTAGTAGAATTCTGGGAGTCTTCTGTTTGTGAATAGTATCTGGCCAGTAAAGAATTAGATGTGGTCTCGCTAAGATAAATCTCTAGTCTTCATTATGTATGATTCTACCAAATTGGTCCTTGTTGATTAGATTACAGATCCTATCATCCATGTCATTAATCCTTAGTTTTCTTATTGTCATTCATGAAGAAAAACACTGCTCAAAGTGTTTGCCCTTATACAGTAGTGATTACCTAGACAAATGTGTGCTCTCCAGGGCAAATTGTAATAGACAAACAGACAGAGACTATGTTGATGAAGGAGATGGAAAAGATCAGAGGAAGCATTTATAAAGAACTGTATCAGAAGATGACAGAGCCCATAGGATACAGAAAAGAATAACTAGGCAGAAACTACAGGATATAGGTAAAGTGATGTCCTACAGGAAGGGCTTAAGTATCTGAACCCCTTGTTATCTGTAGTAACTTTAAGATATCCTTCTTAGGAGTGAAGTTAGTTATATATACTTACTTTTATGTTAAGATACAGTGTTCACAAATGGGCATGAGCTTTCTAAAGTCAGAAATTTGTAATTGTGTAAGATTTTTTTGTCATCCACTTAAGAATGAATGAATATTTATATGATGTTAATTCATCATCTGGCATTTTTAGTATTATATGTTGAATTTTATTCCTACTACAATTATACTAAATAGTCAACAAATATGTGTTTGATTTCCTCACTTTTATGTCAGCCAAAATTGTATGGTGTTTAGACACCATAGAGTAAAAACAATCTCTTGATTTCTAGGCCAATGTTATTTCTAATTTTTATTTGCATTTCTAACTGCAATAACATTTATAACACTATATAATCAAAAGGGAGGAACAAATAAGAATATTTTTAAAAGATAAGTAAAAGAAATGTTCTTACTTTCTACCATATGTACCCAAAAGAGTGTAATGGAGAAAAAAAAGAAACTAATTATTCTGTGTGTCTGAGAATCTATTTCTCAATGAGATTAATGTATGAATTTTTATAGAATTGAGAAGATTACCCTATCAAATATGATTGTGCTCTACCTAATCCTTTGCCAGGGTGAAATAAAATAAAAGGGACATGAGAGGGCCTTTCTCTTTTTCTCTGTGTTGAGCTACTTTGGAACAGAGAATGCATTCTATCTCAAGACTGGAACTCAGACAGGTTTCTGTACCTCGCTCACCTGATTCTCAGGTGTTCCATCTCACATTCCACCAACCCCCCTTCACTTGTCAATTGCCTGGCGAACATCTGGGTACTTTTCAGCTCCCACAATCACATGCACAAATGTTTCATAGTGAATGTCTCTCCCTCCTCTTCCTCTTCAACTTCCTCCTTCTTCCATCCCTTCTCTCTCTGCCACACAAAAATTTACACAAATAATTTCCCATTGCATAATAATCAAATTGGACAGATTCTAGTTCAATTTGCAGGTAAGGCAATGTTTTTTTATAAGTTTTGAGTGAACTATCACTGAATTTTGTTAAGAATTTGAAAGAATTCACTTGATATGCTACTTTATAAAATGAGTGTGTAGGATATTATGAGAAGTTTAGAGATTTGTGTATTTATCTTTGTAAATACTTCCCCATCAACCTCACTTGATAGATTTGCAAGCAGAATAAGCAGTTGTTATCACAGAATAATATGTCCATTTTTTTAAAAGCCTGAAAGCTTGTCATTGCTATGCCATAATTGCTGTATTACAATTTTGTCACAGAATGATAGCAGGAAAAAAAAGAAGAAACCTTTGGCAGACAACAAGTATGTCATTTTGCATAATACAGATGTCATTCAATTACAAAAAAAAAAAAAAATGGTTTTACAGCCCGGAATCTCTATATACATTCACCATGTGTTCAATTACATATAAATGCTTTTGCAAGTCCTTTATATCCATGTATACTTTATACTTTATAGTAAATAATCTTGCAAAAACAGTCCCTGAAACAAAATTTCTGTGACTGCTTTTGTATGTAACATTTGTATAGATTCAAATAGTCTCCAATGAAGATTGGCTAATTACAGGGTCTAGCTAATTAAGGTTTTATGGTAACGTTTATTTTTCTACTACAAATGTTGCTTGCTGCCTCAATTCATTTCAAGGTTTTATGATTTAGGAGTTTTTGCACTAATGTGTTGCCTGGGAGAAAAACAGAATTATAGCTTTAGTTATGTATGTGTGAATTTGTTTCAAGTGGTTCCAAAAGGCTTACACAAATACATAGGCTGCAATAATCAAGCAAGGGAAAAGTTTCTCAGGGCAGAAAATGAAGGTGAAAGAAAAATAAAACTATAAAACTCACTAATGTCAGCAAGCAAATTAGTACTCAATGTGTTTACTGTGATTCTCAACAGCTAGAAAATCATTCTGGCCTTTATAGAGAAAAAAAAAAAAAGAGAGAAACATGATACGTGATGCAGATCATGTGGCAAGTATTTAGTAGGAATGTTTATGTCCAATAATTATTGTTCTTGTTTCTCTATTGACTTAAATAATATTTACTTAGGTTGAACTTTATAAGTGGGAAGAACAATGATATGACTAAAAACAAATCTTGGTAAATTTAAATGAAATAAATCATAAAGTGAGAACATTAATCTCTCACATAGAACCACCCACACTCTGTGACCCTCTCAATTTTACAATATACTAGAAAAAGTCTTTACTATAAAAGTAAAATAAATACATCTCTAAAGGAAATAAAATCCTAACTTACACCTTGCCCATTAGTGGTAACAGTAATTAGTTTAAATATTTTAACAAGTTGTATTTGCCACAAATTATATTTTAGAGACACTAATCAAGAAATAACACCAAAAATTAACAATTAAAATTGCATCAAATTGAAAACACTCTGCACAGTGAAGAAATTGGCTGACAGAGTGAACTGAGAACTTATGAGATAGGAAAATAGAAAAAATTTTCCAGCTTTTACAGCTACTCCTCAAGCACAGAGCTAGTATCAAGAGTATACAAAAAAAGAAAGAAAAAGAAAAGGAAAAAATATACTCTCCAAAATAACAGATCCAATAAAAAATAGGCAACTGAAATGAACAATTTGCAGAGGTACAAATGGCTAATATGAATTATGCTTAATTTGCCACCTAATCAATGAGAGTATAAAATATAATCCAGATTTACGAGTTCTGTATTAATAATTCAAAGTTACTTGTGCCTTTATTAAAGGGAAAAATGAAGTTACATCTAAATGTGTCAAGTAAGTCTTCATTTAAGCGAATAGTGATGTGTACAAGGTTTCCACAACAGTGGCTTTGATTTAAATGTAGCAATTAGAATTTAAACCCATCCCCCCAGTTTGTCCAGCCTGCACGGCTATTTTTCTCAGGGCCAAAGTTTAATCTAAATGCGATTTCATTGGTAAAGTCACATTTTGTCCTCTGCCATGACAAAAAAAATAGTAATTTTCTCTAGAAAGAAGTGCCTTGTGTATAATGATTTGCTCTCAAAATATTTTGACACCCACAGTACTGGTCTTTGTAACACAATCACCTCAGAGCAGCGTTTTTCCCTAATTTACACAAAAATTAGCCTTGACCCAGGCTTAAATTTACGTGGAATCATAAATCTGGAAAAAAGACTCTCTCTCAAAAAAAGAACAAAATTTTAGTTTAAAATAATATATTTCATAAAGAGAAATAACAACAAACATATCAATCATTAATCATGTGCTTTCTTATACATTGTTAATGGAACCAAAAAAAGTACATGAAAATATTTTTTTCAAATTACAATTATATGTCTGTGTGTGTGTGTGTGTGTTTGATTTGCTTTTTTTTCTTTTTGTTTTTCCCCACTCTTCTTATTAATATACAAATGTAATACATAGTATTTACAATGAATTTGGGTGTTTTGTACACCTACGTATCACAGCGACTTTACAAACCCTTCCCATTTTCTACCCTCCCACCCCCTCCCTGTCCCTTCCCCCGACTCCGGCTATCACTTCATGTGGTTCCAAAGAATGTCTGCCTACAACCTACTAACAGCCTACAGTTTTTTTTTTTAATCTCTAAGAAATAGTAAGCACCGTGAAACCATTAAGCTTGCTTATTAAGCATTACATCAGAATAGATTCATAAACTTCTGAAGACAATAGGCTATCTGTGTTTTGTAATAATAGATCAAATTTAAAATCCATTTATCACATATACAAGTAGCTAAAGAAATCTAGTAAAAAGCATGTGTTCATTTTATTTTGCACCAAATTCCAAAAATCAAATCGAATCACTTTTATAGACTGTCTCAGCTAATATATTTTTTAAATGTAAGCAAAAATTTAGAGGATAAATATGTTATCACCAATTAGGCTATCATTCTAATGTAAAGAGTGAATACTGTTTATGGCTTCTGAATGAAATCAGAATGTATTTTTAAATTGACATCTATTATAATGTATTTTATGCCATAAATCTTAGTGCCACAATATAATGGAATTCATCAAGTAATTTACATGTTTTTGGAGTAAACAATAATAAAATAAAAATATGCGATAAAATGTATATCCCTCGATTACATTTGGAGTTCTCCAGATTCACCATCAATATCATTTTATTAATGAATTTTTGGCTTTCTAGTTCAAAAACAGAATTTTAACTTTTTTACTGAGGACAAACTGTATTAAGTAAATTGGAGATTGAAGAAGTAGAGCATTAATCAAATGGAGACAAACATAATTTATTTTTTAAAAAGAAAAAATAAATATACATATATATATATATGTCAATCAATGGATTTTGTCAGTAATCATTTACCACAGTATCATATTTGGTAGATTTTATTGTCTAGTAGTATTAAAATATAGTTAATGTCCATTGAAATTTTAGAATATAGTGGTGATTTTTAGTCTAGTAGGATAGGCTTTTAAAAATTATAAAACACAAAGTTCAACATATAAAGAGGAGATAATTAAAATTTGATGACTATCTTCAAACTAATGAGTTATTCTTTGTAAATTTAGATCTTCTAAAGAACTTTTCATTTTCATCAAATTACATTTAACTGAAAGTAAATACATGGTTTTTTAAATTAGGATTTTTGCCAATTCATATCTCAAGCCATAAAAAGAAAGCACAGACACTACTCCCATCCATTGACAACTGGTTTAATATTACATTTTTGTACAAATTCTATTACAAAGCTTACACGTCAACACACAGTATAAGATGAACATGTAAAAAAACAGTTTAAACTGAATAAAAATTATATATACTGTTGCCTACTCCTTATTTTCAAAACTGAATGCCCTGCATGTGCCGAATGGATAATTTATAATGCGTTTTCGATCTGAAGTCCATTTCTTGGTGTATGCAAAACCTTAAATGAGACCAGACTTGGCATGTTTTTTTTAAATTAAATTCAACAAAGAACATTAAGCAGAAATATTAGTAGTTATCAATTAGCTTGATATCTAAAAAAGAATTTTGTAAGATGCAGAATTGATCATTACATGTACCTTTTAATTTTATCATATCTTTAGACATCTATTCAATATACAATATCAGTATTTTTCCACTAATCATAATGTGAAATTTATAATAGGATGGATTCTTCTATTGCGATGTTAGATACTGCAAAAATATTAAAGTTTTTCTTAGCCATCATGTTAAACATTGCTGCTGTTACACTTAAACAGCCTGCTAAGATTTCATTTTCTATGAGTTTGGGTTCAAACTAATGGCTAATGATGAACGTTATAATCCTGATATACATTATATACTTTATTAACATAATACATGATTCAGAATTATTTATAAATGCTGATATATAAAAATATTTTGACTATGCATGGTATAGTCTCTTCCTACATACATTACGGTCCCTAGATGACTAGCATTTTCATTAACATAAATATATAAACCTAGGTTCAATCTCAAATCTCTTGAATCAAAAACTGCATAGTGACATTATTTCTCAATGGTTATAGATAGATTTAAGTTGGGGAAGTCTTTGTGTAGATTATTATAAAATAATAAATATGTACACAGTATGAAAAATCTCTGTAATAATTTATAATTATGAAGTTATTATGCTCATTAAAATAATTTCAATTATTGTGATTTTCAATAAATTTGTATTTTTTGAATGTAAGACATTTAACTATTAAGACTTTAAAATGAAACTCCAATTCAATAAATAATATGAACTGGAAAAAAATAGGAAATAAGGAAGGAGAAATTTGTTTATTTAAGGAGAAAAGATTAACATGAACCCTTGACAGTTTTTATTATACTTTGGGAAACTTGAGACTAACAATTTCAAAATTACTTCATAAGATATAAGATATAGATAACTGGGTACCTAGAAATAGGTAAGAGGTAATATTTGGTCTGATTTATTTGTTCATTTTCTGAAGCACAGACAATATTTTAGGAACATCAATGTGAAATTACTGATGCATAAAAATTGCTCATAACCAATTCCTTTAAGATCTAAGTGATTAATGACTACCATTCAGGAACACCACTCAATTATATTTAATATAAATAAATTGTTTTATAACCCATAGGTAGAATATACTTACAACATACCAAATTAAATATGGTAAAGCTTACAAATATTTTCAGAAAGAGCTGAAGCCTGACCTTAGGACTTGTGCGTTGACTGCATCCGCTTTAGGATTCGCTCTTTCTGTCTTTCAGTATCCCCATGGCAGATTTCCTCGCTCATTCCTAGTGTACAACAAATTAGTTTCCTTTGAAGTGCTTTTTTTTTTTTAATTTGGAATTGACACCCGTTTTTTTCTGCTTTCTCTTCACACCATATAATTCTTAGTTTACTTTATTTATATTTTTCTATGTTTTCACCAAGCTTTCTACAATTTACGTGATTCCATTATTTGTGTTGCTCATTTTTAATTCTCCCTACTGCCGTGATTCTTACCTCATATATCTTAATTCACTGTAAGCAGCTCAGCCTTCCTAGCACACAGCGAGCCCTGGATAATTATTGAATGAATGAATGAATGAATGAATGAAAAAATAAGCATGTTATTTATAGTAAATTTAATATATACTAGGTCTCATGCTATTTCTTTTGACACTTTTGTTCTTCACATGACTCTGGTAAGTCATCTGTGGTCTAATTAAATAGCGAATAGTAAGTTAAAATAATTTGATAATACCATCAATATTAAGTATTGTGCATTTTCTTTTATTCCTCAGTATAATCGTAACATCAGTTGTTGCTTATTCTCTGTATTGCACGTAGATAAAAGTATGCACTTTTTGCACTGTTGTAATCACCAATTAAATAAAATTAACATAGATGAATATATTAGATAATTATAAAATATTATGAGTGCATAATAGAACCAATTAAATACTTTGTGATGTTGTGAAGCTCAGCCAGAGAACTTTTTATTAGAAAATAATTAAGAATCCAAAATTTCTGTTTGTGGGAAACTATGCCAGCATGACGTAAGTAAAGCTTCCTTGGACAGTCTTCTGTTTCTGTTTCTTTTCTGTCCTGACCACGGCCCATCATGTGACATGGTGAGAGTGTTGAACCCTGAATTAAAACTCTTGTCTTAGGTCATTGTCATAGCACCAAAGTCAGGTACTGTGAACAGTTTCTAGAAACACTGTAGTGCAAGCTTGAACAACCTAAACAAAAAATCTTAGAAAGAATAATGAAAATATAGTTAACACCTGAAAAAAGTATTTCTTCCTTGCTATTAAGCAAAAAAGTATATGAAACCCAGCAAAATAATTTGAAGAAAGAAGAATGAAAAATTGAAAAAAAGATCATTCAATTCTATTGATTTTTGTTGGTAGATGAGTTAGGCATGCATTTGATTACCGTTATTTTGATGCACATGTTTTCAGAGTCCAGTGGTATTTTTATTAGTTGGTTCTTCTTATAATAAAATTCTTAAAACCAAGTCCTTAAAAACATGTATAGATTTTAACTATATATTTATCTTCAAAATTAAACTAGAAAAATGGTTATAACATAACTGATTAAATATGTTAATATAAATCATTGGGTGGCACATTTATTTCTTTTAAAACATCTTATTGTTAGTTAAACAAGCACAATATAACATGCGCTAACAGTAAGGAAATGATAATTTAATAGCTCTAGTTTTGTAGATGAATAAATAGTATTGTTTCTCTTTTTCACTAGAAGTGTGTGATTGTTGATAATCAAAACGCAGCAACCACTAGAGGCAGGTTATTCTTTACTAATACCAAGAGAAAAGAGAAATAATTAGTGTAGTACAAAATAACACCCTCAATCAGATTCATATTCTGACATATGAGACCTTTGGATGTATTACATTACATACTTAAAACATTATGATGATATTTGTAAAGAATTTTGATAGAGTTTGTTTATTCTGAAATATCTGGGTAACTAATTCTAAGCACAAACTAGTTCCTTAAAAGCCAGAGGTTGAGTTTTAAAGTGAGAAAGGAGAGAGACCTAAAGGAAATGTCAGACCTTAGGACTGATGCCATGGTGTGTTGAACATGGTCTGGACAGAACACGCAGCCAGGGGGAGGTGCAGGAGCCTCAAGAAGCCTGAGCCAGAACAGATATTTGCTCCATACCAGGGTGTGCAGGAAAAAAAAAAAAAGTTTTTTTTAAACATTGTAAAACCACAAATGAAACTTCTGTATGACTCTAGCACTGAGTCGGTGCTATATGAGTAAAGAAGCCAGTGGAAGGTCACACAGTCTCCGTGGATCTAAATTGCTACTATCAGTTTATCTTCGAATAGTTTTTCATTAACCACTGCATAAAACAATAAAATCTATGTAAAAGGGTCATATTCATAATTTTCAACAGACTTCCTAAAGAGCTCTAATATATGTCGAAATTGGAATGAGATAGCCACTACAAAATTAGACCAGAGTCACAATAATCTGGGAGAGCCCTGATTTTGGAGTACTTATAAAAATAACTTTGTAGAAAATTATTGTGATACCCTCCACAATTTTATAGCTGGAAGAACGCAGTCACTATTTGGAAAACGTGGTACAAAAATGTTTAAAAACTGAGATTTTTCTAAGTGACAGAAAATCTAGAGTAGTGTAATTGTAGTGTGGCTGAACCATCTTCATTTAACATTGATTCGAATTTATAGAGGATGCATCTTAGACACAAAAAGAAGGTTCAGCTAGAATTTCAGTTAATAAAATTGCATTTAAGACAAAGGTCTTGATAAAAAGAGTATATAAAAATATAAAATGTTATCCCACTCTAAAATAATTTCTATTATTTATGACTATGGAGAAACCTAGCAATTATTCTAGTAAGTGAAAAATATCAGACAGGAAATGACCACATGGTCCCATTTTGTCAGGAATTTTGAATAGTTGAGTAGGGAAATGCACTTACCAAGACCAGTGATAAACACATGTGTCAATAATAATTAAGCAATCATAAAGTAATAATATATAAAACTAAGTAATGAAATAAGTAAATTAAAAGTTTTTGAAATTAATTTAACTGTCTTTAATGTTGATGAGGGTTTATAATTAAAAAAATAAATGAGATTTTTTATCTTATTTATAAAAGCTACTTATATAAATGATTTGCATTTAAGGATATATTTCTAGTGTCTGCTATGGGCTGGGTGCAATTCTTGACCCTGAGTATAAGAAATTAAGTCAGAAAAGTAATAAACAATGTGACTAAGGAAGTTACTGTAATAATAAAAAATTACATATGACAATGAGAAAAAATGGCAAGTTAAAGTTATGGAAAATACCGTGAATAAAGATATGAAAATTGAGTAAAATTTTAAGTGATATTTGGTCACCTTAGAGACATGAATGGTAGTTAGAGATTTTAAAAGTTCTTTTCAGATTGACTTTTTTTTTTTTTTCTGAGCAAAAGGTCAATATATCAGGGGAAAGTGAATCCTTGAAGGAAGTGCAGGATTTTTAAGACAGAATGAATGCATGGTCTAGGAGGAGTTCCTTGGTCACTATTTCCCAAAGAATCCACTAGAAAAAATTGAAAGTCACCACAGATCTCATATTTAGGTGCATCACCCCAGACATACTGATCAGCACAGGTTCCGGTAGAACTAGAATTAAATTAAAGCACTTTTCTCTGAGTTTAGTTGAGAGACATTAGATTTAATGACACTTTAAGGGCAGGAGAGAGAGAACAGGAGGAAAAATTAGCTGGGACCATCCACCGTGATGGGGTTGCAAGACAAAATATGAAAGGATAAGAAATTGTGAAATACTACAATGGACAGCCCAGTGGAGATGGGCAGCAGTGTGGCACGGAATAAGTGGCCACAGGTTGAATTTTTCCAGTTGTATCAACCAGAGGCAGGTTTCAGAGATTCTAAATTTAGGTTTGATTTACAAGCTTGATTTCCCGCTGCTGTTAAAGAGATACACATTTAGAGGAAATTGCCTCACAGATTTGAATTTCCGTATTGTCCGGTGTTAGTGATATACTATAGTAGTCTCTGTGAAGGGCAACTTATGCTCATGTGCATGGCGTTGAGGAAGATAAGCCATACTCACCTGCATTGTTTAGTTGAACTACCATGGGTAGGGTGTTAGTATAAAATGAATCTTCTATTTATGATATTTTCAATTACTACAGCTTTGTTAGCATACATAGCCTATAACATTTATAATTTGTGGCCACTAGAAAACCAATCATCACAAGTCTTTCAAGAATGTTTAGAATGTTTGGAAGTAGAACAAATTTTGTGTGTCAATTCTAAGACAAAGAGACATGTGAAAATAAAAAGTGATAATTAGGTTATTATAACTGATAAGGAGGAAAAGTTGTGATTTGCCAGAGTTATTGTTACTCTTAAGAAATAAAAGATTAATTTTAAAAGTAAACACAGGAACTAAATATATCAAATATATTTTTATTAACTTTAAGGTTTTGTTCTTGAACTATTCATTAGAAATTGAAATATACAAATAGAAAAACTTAGATTTTCTGAATGTATAAAGTTTTACAGTAAATAAAAATTAGCTTTTTAAAATCCTATTATTTTTTGAGAACGCATTTCTGTGACAATATCTCATTAAAGAAAGTTATAATTTTTGTGAAGGGGTATTGCTTTCAATTTGTGTAAATTTATAAAATCTGTTATATTCATGGTCATTTTACTTTATATAGTTAGAAAATATTTAAATTAGATTTAGAAAATATCTACTACTAATGACATTCTATAGGGAGGACACATTTCTTGAAATAAACTATAGATCATACCATTTTGCTGTAATGGATATTTTTTTCTGGTACCCCAGACAACCTTCAAAACCAGTATAGTACACCTTCTGTCTCAGCTTCTCAAGGTCTGGGATAATAACTAACTGTGCACTATCTTATCCAGGTAATTTTCGATTGGGTGCTCCAGGGAATCAAACTCAGGATTTTTTTTTTTTTTTTCACATCCTAGGCAAACACTTTAACCACTGAGCTATACAGCAATGTTTTACGATGAAGCGATTGGAGGATACTGATAGGAACACTTACCATGTTTCTAATTTTAGCTATTGTTCTCTATGACCCAAGGAGAGAATCGTTTCTTTTGCAATTTAATTGCACTTGAAGTTACTATTTTCATTGACCTGAAGAGACAAGAGAGAGTAGTTGTTTTGAAAGTGAATGGGAAAACACCATAGCTGTAGAATGTAAAAATAGAAATCTCTCCCTCCCTAGAAATTTTAAACATAGATTTTTCCATGGTGGAGTTGGGTGACTTTTTTTAAACAATGAGAGCGTTTAGCAACCCACTCAGTTAATGTCCTGGATTACTCCCGCCTTAATCATTGTTTCCCTCACCCGGTGTTGCTACTTTTAGACATTTGTGAGTCTCAGAAAGTATATCATTCTCTAGAGGCCAGACTGTCTCTACTCGTTACCTTTATTCTCATGGCCCTTGGATCTAACGCTGCCCACTTATCCCTGATTTACAGACCTCAGAGGTTCTTTCAGGGATGTTGGTCTCCACTGATGTCAAACTGTCATTACATTTTCTAAGACCACAACTGAGTCAACAAAGAAAAAAGAAAAGAGTTTTTTTTTTTACCACATTAGCCGATATGGAAACCGTGTTTTCCTTGCACAGCATTTGGATCACTTAAAGCAGCTGTATCTTTAATATGGTCAAAGTGAGATTTAACTAAAACAGATGTGACATACACACAACATTATTATATATATTTCATACTATGGAATAGTCAGGTCAAACTGTTTCCCAGTGTGTGACTTTACACTGTTAATTGTGTAAAGTAATATCAATTTGTTTTTTGTCTCTATGGTGGGAATGATTAAAACTACCTTGTTAGAAATTGTGAAGCACATTATAATTTCTATTTACTACAGTCAACATGAGACACAATAGAATCTTTATTATTTTTAGCAGAGTTTGTGTGTTTTCACAGCATCTCTCCAGTGATTATCCTCCCTGGTTTTGATAGGTTCATTTTACTCTTCCTTCTGCGTTTAAATGTTTTAGGTACCTGTTAGGAATGAGCACACCTGGTCATTTTCTACCTGACTTATTTCACATACCAGAATATTTCCCAGGTCCCTCCACAGTCACATATGACAGAAATTCTTTTATAGTGGAATAACTTTTTTTTTTTTATTTTTGAGACAGAGTCTTGGTCTGTCGCGCAAGCTGGGAGGGAACCCACTGTGGATCCCAAGCTGGCCTTGGCTTCATGGCAGATCTAATTCCTGAGCCTCTTTAGTGCTGTGCACCACTATGCCAGGCTAATATGATGCTGCGGAATTGAACTCATGGCTATGCGTCATGTTTTATTTTTATTTACTCATTTATTTATTTCATTTTCTTTAGCAGTTTATCTGCTAATGGACAGTTCTATTGAATTCATATCTATATTTCATGGCTACTGTAAAAATGCTGCAATGAAGATTAATATGTAAAGCATTTCACTGCCTTTGGATGTGTATCTAGCAGTAGGATTGATGGATAATATTGGAAAGTGATGAACATTTTGTTTTAAAATTCTCTTCTCAAATGGACAAGTCATTCAAAATAAAGTTTAGCAGGTAACAAATGTATAAGTACCTTATGGAATCGCTGGAGGTAATTCTTCCCTAAGTCCATGAAAAAAGCTACTGAACTCTGCTGCCTAAGCTCCACGCTTGGTAAACAGGCCATAAAATGATACACACTTCTTTGCCTAAATCAACAGTCACATTCTAGTCCTTGATATAATGCCATGCCCACATTTGTTTATGAAATGAAGAAGTTGATAAGAAATATATCTGACTTTTTAATTTTGATTTAAAGTTCATCCTTGTCTATTTTGAGAAGTTCTCTGAAATAATTTGCTTCCTCGAGTATTTTTCTTACTATACTCTCTCATTCCTTCAACTCAAGGCTTCACTGTGGTCACGGGCTTCTTTGGAGTTCTGGTTCAGTACCATCCTGAAAGCCTCACTGTTTCTGTATTGGACTCAGCATTTTTGTTTTCCATAGCTTTGGCCTTTGTAGGAAACACAGGCAAACCTGAGCTAACTCTCAGTAAGAATGCTGTCCCCAGCAGCTCATTCTCTAGGAGACTCAAGCTCCACCACATGCACATCTGTAGTCCAGTGTGCACACATGAAAGGCAGGCATCTCCTAAGCCTGGTAAAGGGGTTTCTGATACATCAAATTTATTGTGGTAATTTTTTAAAAATTGACTAAAAGAAATTGACTAAATTTTGACAGCGCTTAAGGGTTTTGGGGATTAACAAAGAATATAAATATTTCAATTAAGTAAAATAGGTATAGATATTTGAATTATTTCTAATTGGGTCAATATGCTAAGGGCCTTTTGCTAAAAAATAATCTATATGTTCTGTGCATCCTCAAACTTACAATAATATATCAGAGTACAATGTACCTTAAGTTCAAGACCTAAGTTATTGACCTGTTCTCAACAATGCTCAAGATAAAAGGAACCTTAAGAGAGCAACCCTACTTTTTGCATTAATTTTGTGTTATTATATTTTGTTGGACTTTACATATCTAAGAAAGTAAAAAAAAAAAAAAAAAAAAAAAAAACAGAAAAGGGCCATTATTTGGTCCTTGTCTAAGTAAGAATGAGAATATATACCTATATGCTAAATGTTTTGTGACTATAAATTGCTTGAATGGTACCATATTAATTTTTAAAATAAAAGAAAAGTATCTTAAATTTTTAAATACATTGTTTCATTGTGTATCATACATGATAATCTTCTATAGTATCAAATGTATCTGCTGGATTAAAAATCGTTAGGCTCAAGGCTCAAGGTATAAATGAAAACCTTAGAGTTTCATACAATCATTAGTAAAACAAAAGGTAAAATATGTTTAAAATTTGTGAGCTACTAGATCATTAAACAGTAATGATCTAGATAGAAATTAATGCTGTAGATATTATGCAACAAAACCTTAGTTATAAATTGCTAAATTTCAACCTTCATCGATTCTAAAGCTTTGAATCTGGAACTATTAGATGTGTTTTCAAAAGGCATTAAAATACAGAGATGTTGAAGTTTACTCAAGCTTATACAATACTAAGATGATATATACCATCAGGGAGCAGCTTTGATCTTCTGCTGTCTAGATTGTGATTGAAAATTAAAATCCTAGGGTGACTATGGTTATAATTCAATGACGACAGAGCTTTCCTAGCTGTCATAAGGACCAATATTCAATCCTCCAGCATCATACACTAGTTCCAGCATAAATACAAGTGACACATGACTATAATCTCACCACACAGGAGACTGAGGCAGGAGGATCGCCATGAGCTTGGGTTACAGAGTGAGTTCAGGACCAGCCTAAACAACAGAATGAGACCCTGTCCAAAAAAATAAAACTTGAAACAATAAAAGATACTTTAGATTATAACTATTAGTGGTTAAAAATTCTTTTAAAAATGTACAAATAAGGCAAAATTTTTTACACATTTGTTACAAAACATTCAAAATCCCTTAAGTTAAGCAATACTGAAAAGAATAAAGGGCATTCTCAAAAGCTCAATCCTTCAATCAAAAAAGAATAAATACAGAGGACATCCTCCCACAACAAGAATAAACGTATCAGGCATTATTAATTTTAATTTTTAATTAAGATTCACAGGGTTTAACTGCGACAGAATGCCTCTTCATTCCCTCTCAATACAGACCCAAGTCGTCAATGTGATATCACTGTCAGCAAGAACCCTAATTGCGTGGGCTCACTCAATCACCTACACGGGGAAGAGAGGATGTTTCTGTTCTCTGTGCCACACCTCCTCTTAGGAGTCCAACTAAAGTACGACGCCATCTTGACTGACATGGGAGGACCTAAACACTCCCACTAACCAAGCTGAAAACTTGACTAACCATTTTGAATACTATAGAAACTTCAAGAACTTCTAAAAACCTTTTCCTCACAGCGCTTGCTCACATAACTTTAAACCAAAAAAGTCATAGTTCAACATATTTCTTTTCTTCAGGCTTCTCACACAGAGCAATTATTTTGGACAAGTCACATACATATGTTTTCAATGAGACACACTCTCTTAGTTACATTTTCGTTGCTGTGACTCGATACCCGACACCCACAAACTCAGGAAAGGAAAGGTTTATTTTAGCTCACAGTCTCGAAGGTCACAGTCTATTCAGGGGTGGCCAGCAACAATCGAAGTACATGGCAGAGAGAGAGGTGGAGGCAGCTTCCCCGGAAAAACTGGAAGGCAAGCTGAGGCTACTTGAGGAAGGCAGGTGCGACTTCTGTATCCTTTCAGGTCTCCACCCAGTAACCAGTCCCTCCTGCATCCATGTGTGGCCACTACACACCATTAATTCTAACTTTACTGCAATCCACCCCTCCAGACTAGACCCCAATCCAACAACATCACAAGGTTCTATTAAAATACATGAGACTTTTGGGGACACTTCAGATCACAAAACGCTCATTACCCCAAATCAAATATTCCCATTTGCTTTCACACCGGGCTTTGTACTGGAGATGCCCTTAACCTTAATCAAGTCTTACTTAGATCAATTAGCTTTAAAACAATTTTTGTGATAATTAGATATTGAAAAATTGTCACCATTTTATACAACTTAACTTGCACATCCAGATCACTGAAGCTGCTGGAATTAATATTTATCTTTTTCTTTCTTAGTATCATACAAGTTTTTTGTCATCTTTTTAACAGGATCCTAAATGTGGAGACCACGCTCACGATGTTTCAACAATCTACATTTCTATTTTACCTCTCGGTACCTCTGTCAGAGCCACGGGAGTCTTAACCACGTGCAAGCACAATCAACCCATAGTTACTGATGATCTTAATCCAGTCCCCACCACACTGATCATTTTCTTTTCATTTGAAGATATAATCCTCAGGTCAACAGCCCATCAAACCATCGTTTCCACTGAAGAAATTAGTTAAATTATATAGTGAATGAATATTTGAACTCTGTTAATCAATGTGACTCAGCTTTCTCTGAGCACTCTAAAATACGTCTTGATGAAGCAAATCTAACATATAATACAGTCAAAATAATTATTGATAGTGTTAATGCTTCTCCCACACATAAGCTCAAAAGAAAATAAAAATCAATAGAATCAACAGTTAAGTGCAAAATTGACCAAAGGCTAAAAAAATATATTTTTCCTTAAATTATTCAGCAAAATTATTTTCTGTTCAATTAGCCAATTGCTTTAAAATATACACATCTATTCATTTTTACCATAGTAATTTTATACTTGGTCCATATGATGCAATTCTATTCCCTAAATGATATATTCTTAAGTGTTAAGTACTGGCAATATTGTGAAGCTGAATCACACTCCAGGGTTGTGTATTTGAAATATGACTCTCAATTTTATACGTGAAAACAACTTTTAAGTTTTAAGAAATTAAATTAGTTTTCCAAACAAACCCTCATCATATTTGGCATTGTAGTAATAAAATAGCAATTTTTTTATATTTAGAGAATATTAGTAGGTTCTTATAAAATTTTTTTTCTGTTTTAAAAAGAAAGAAAATCTTATCAACTTTTTCTAGAAACCAGACTCTGAGCACATGAGACTTTGAGGGAGCAGTTCAGACCTAAACAAAAGAGTGTGACTAATTTTTAAATAGCCTTAGACATTCTCTTATTTCAAAGGTTTTAGGAAAGAAGCCATCTTTCTGTACCAAAAAAAAAAAAAAAAGTGAAGAACAGAGATTGACAAAAAAGCCGTCCAGCATGTATCCAGAAAATTCTTAGTCACTGTAAATGTAACAGCATAGTTCTTCAGGATTTGAAAGATAAAAAGCCATTCTAAGTTACTCTTGTGGAGGTGTATATATGCAGGGTCTAGAATTGAGCAGGTGTCATATATCAGAAAAATCAACAATATCCTGGGTTATCATTATCATATATCAATTACAGTATTGTCTAATGATAAGAAAATAGAAAATATGATCTCCTTTAGTTCAGCCAGTTTTAAACCATGAAGCTTCTTGTTGAAATTGTAAATATTAAACTCCACACTTTCTGAATGAAGTGCACATGTATTTATTGAATTATATATGCATTAAATTATATTTGATGGTTTAATTTACTCAATTATTGCAATTGCTTGTTAGTTAGTAATTATTATTCATAAAGTAGAGTTGACCTTAATTTTCTTAATAACATGAAATAGTTCTCATACTGATTTACACATTATAAAAAGAGTTCATGCACAGTTCACTTATCATTTTTTCAGGTAAGATCATGTGAACATGATTAAGTGCATTTTGTACTACAATAATGAACTTATGGTACAATGAAATGTTTCCTAAATTTAATTCTGTAATGCTTTCTGAGAAAAGAAAACAGATTTTTTTTCATATTAAACTTGAGAACACTTTCTCATTGTCAAAAGATCTCAATTTCCCAAAGATTATTTGAAGATAATACTGAGAGTTTTATGGGATGATTAACTGTCCACACTGACTTGTACTGTCATTGTGGACACACCTTACTGTAAAAAATTAAAATGCCACATTATTCAGAGACATATCTATATGTCTTTGTGACACTAGCACTCGTTACGAAGTCACAAGTGATAAATTCTTGATCATTTAATAGCCAGATACATGATAAGGGGAGTCATTGGGTGTTCTAAAGAATCATTCCTTATTGTGCTAAATGACTAAACCTTTCTAAACATCAAATTTAGTCCTATATGATATTGGTTTCAATTAGTCCCAGGTGTTGTGTTACTTCATACACTCTAGTATGATTTGTATTTTATGTATCTAGATTTAGATAATTCTCTATTTGTGAAATCACACTTTTTAAAAACAAGTTCTTAGTCTGTATTTTAGGCTGATTTGGAAATTTCTACATAGTCCAGACCGGCCTTCAATTCTCGGCAGTCCTTCTGTCTCAGCTTCCGGCGTGCTAGGTTCATAGACATTGCCGCCAGCTAAATTTTATGTGGTCTAATCTGGAGAATTGGACTGAGGGTCTTAGGCATGCTAGCAAGCATTCCAATTATTGAGCTATGCCCTGAGCCTAAAATCCTATGTCAAGTATCATTTAAAAAAAACCTCTGCTTGGTTCTGCATACCGGGACGCAACAATTTTTTCTTCAGCATCAGGAGTGTTTACAGACTTCTTTTGAAGCCAATAATAAGAAAAAGAAACATAAAAGGGGAAAAAAGCAAGAATTTTACAAGGCACCAATCAGATTTAGAGATAACTTGTGAAAAATCTAGAAAGAATGAAATAGCATGAAGAATATTTGTGTGCTAGATGTTGATGATTAACCTTGATTATAAGAGTAACAAACAAAGCAAAAGCTAAAAGAAACAAAGTTGCCGGCAGTTTTTGGCCTGAACTTCAAATTTAGGGCACCAAATCTTGTGATATGTGGGACATTGTTGCCTCCTTTCTCTATCAAGCACCTTGATTTTTCTAGATGAAATAAGCTGCTAAAAATCTGTTTAAAATATGCATTCTATTGCACTGAGCCCACGGCCAGCCTGGGCTACATAGTGAGTTCAGGACCAGCCTGGGCTACAGAGGGAGACCCTGCCCCCAATAATTAAATAAATAAACAAACAAATATTCTATTTCTGATTAAACAACTCAGAGAAAGCCACTTTATTTGCAAGTAGAATTCCAAAAAATAAACAACATGATGTAATATATACGTGTGATCATAAAAAATATTTTAATGACAAGTAAAAATTTTACCAAAATCAACAATTTTGTCCGGTATGATACATTAGAAGAAACCATCTCACATGAGATAAATACTGTACTTTCTTTGGTGATTTACTGTATGGTTTTCTCATGAATCAAAGTTTTCTATTCAGTTACAGAGATTTTGTTAAATAGATTTCCATCTCAAACAGAAATGTTTGACTACTCGCAATTACTTCCTCAAGCAGACGGATGTATTCACTTGTCTTAGGCTTGGACTAAGTATCAAGGTATATTCTTGCAAAGAGTGTGAAGAAATAACATTGATAGTCTGAGTCAATCTGAAAATTCAAATAATGTGAGTGCTCAGGTGAGATTTGCACCTGCTTTCAATGTAAGTGATAAATGTACATAGAAAACTTCGTTTTTTTTTTTCCAGCGGGGACTCTGAAAGCAGCTGGAGAAACTTAAATGGCTATGCATTGAAGTAGAAAAAAATATTTTTACTCATATATAGTAAAGAAGAAATATACATTTTTATTTACTGAATTAAAGTAAAAATTTTATAAACATATTTCAGTGAACAGCTTTTAAGTATTTTATTCTTGCATTAATGACTGCAACTTTCAGAAATTAAAATTTTGCAATCAATTTATTAATGTAATCACTAATTTGCATAGCTATCTGCTATACATTATCTCATGATCTATATGTGTTATGGGTATAAAAATGAAATCTATGTATCCTAAGCCCTGAGGAAGTTATACTCCAGATGAAAAGTGAAAGAATTAAATAACTGGCATTTTTCTACATGCTTGACACTAGGAAGAGTGAAGATATCTTCACCTATGCTAACATATTAGTATAATTTAATTTCATAAATTTTAAATGATTTATTAACAATCACCCAGATAGTGGCTCTTCTTTTAGCTTAAGAAGGGAGATTGGATTCATCTTTAGCTGATTTTCAATTTGCCTCCTTTCTTTAAAGTAATGTTAACATATTAAAAATTTTAAAAAATTTAGATAATTTTCAAATTCTGCATATTATGAACATAGACCAATATAGATATCAATAATCCCAAAAGCATATAAGGCTAGGCATGATGGTGCATGCTTATAATCCCAGCATTCTGGAGGCTGAGGCAGTAAGATTGCAGTGAATCCAAGGCTAGCCTGGGCTATGTATTGAGTTCAGGACCAGCCTGGGCTAAAGAGCAAGACCTGGTTTCAAAAAATATTTTTATGTTATTATTATTGAATTTAAAATATATTCTCTTGAACACCTGAATTATTAGAAAGAATAAAATGAATGAAAATCAATTCCTGTATTTTGAAAGGATGGCTGTAATAATTCCATTCCAAATTTGACTTCTGCAGTGTTCTAGATGACAAAGTCAAGATATTCTGATCTCAGAAAGGAAACTCCTGATTAAACATTCTTATCAGAGAAGCACAGCCTTCTTCAGCAGGGTGATCATGTCACATTAAGCACTTCACTTTGTGAGAAAAACAAATAGAGAGGTGACTGCTGAAGTGGCACTTAGCCAGCAGGATTGGTTGGAGCAGTTACAGATATCAAAGTCAACTTGGGCTCAGACCATATATGTCAAGGAGTGCCTCCACAATTTCAGCAGTTTAACTCACAATTACATCTGGAAAATTTTAATTCAAAAGCTCTTGCTCCCAGAAATGAGAGATGAGTATTCTTTTTAAACCAATATAATGATCTCCAGAGATAACAGGGACGGGTTCCACAGGGTCTCTTTGAAAGAGTACCATTATATGAAAATAATTAAATCTCTTCTGCTTCACGCTAGGCATTCTGTATTTGACTATTTGCTGATATATGGGGAATTGAGTGCTTGGGTAATTGGGAGCATATTTCAAATAAAATGGTTTATTTGGAGACATAAACTAATTCAATTAAAAAGTTTATTTCAAATATATGTTTCCTTGACATGGTGTGCATTTTTCATCTTGCACCGTGAGCTCATACAGGACAAGTAATAAGCATTTGGTGACTCAAGGACTGTTGTGGTTGGGTTAGTTCTAAAGATCTAGATTGTGCTGTAACAATGCCCATATAATGAAAATTACCTGCAATGCCAATATCCAAAAAAATTATTAAACATTATTTCAACTGGGAAAGTAAACAGCAGCTCTCTTTGGACAACAAATAACTATACAAATAAGCCTTCACTCATTTGCATGTGCATGTTTGCTATATATCTGTATTATTTATTTCCAAATGGCACTTTCTTTTTTAATAATAGAAGCTTGCTGAAACTTAATTGTCTCAAAAGTGGTGATGTTAAAATCAATTTTAATTATCATAAATCTTCCTTCTTTATGGTTCTATAGAGGAAATGCAACTTAATAATTATTTAGTGACTGTGTACATGAAAACATCAAAAAGGGAAACTGAGAGACTTCTTTAGAGAAAATTTAAAAGTTAATTATAACGCTTAAATCAAAATACTATTCTGGTTCTGACTTGTGCTTTTTAGTGCCTTGTGCCATGTCAATTTTAAGTGGATTCTCTAAGTTAATTATAAATCAGTTCAACAGATTTTACAAGTTTCCTCAGTTATATGTCACATGTTTTTCAGATCTTCAAATTCTCCTAGTGATGAACAGCAGGTTTAGACATGAGTAGGCAACAATTTACTGTCTGTCCAGACAATATTACTTTCTTGTTCCCTGTTCATTTTTATTTACAAAAAAGCAGACCAGCATTATTTAGGGTGGTTAAATTTACCTGGATTTAAAAGTATTAAATTCCAAAACTTCCCCTGCAAGTAGCCGGTAGGCACATGATGCAGTTTGGTCCAGTGATATATGGAAAAGCAACTGTCGAATTAAATTTTAGTTGCTCGTTTCAGGTGGAATATTCATGTTCATTTTATCTTTTACTTCTATTTCTTTCTCCTTCAAATTTGAAGCAAAGTAATGGCTGGCGGGACTGGAGGAATGACAGTGGTTAAAGTGCTAGCTTTGCAAGCTTGAGGACCTGTGTTCAGCTCCCCAGCACCGCATAAATCCTGGAATGGTGGTGCAAATCCCTGTACTTACTCGAGAGGCTGAAACAGGAGAAATGCCATGAGCCAAAGGCTAGCCTGGGCTCCATAATGAGTTCAAGATCAGCCTAGGCAACAGAGCTAGACCCTGTATATTGAAAAAAAAAAAAGGTGGAAAGAAGCAGATATCTCAGTAGAATGAAAGGATGACTTAGTAGACACAATTACCTTGGTGCCTAGAAAATTCCTTCGTTTTGTGTTGTGGCTATTGAACACCTTCTTCTGACATCTATCATCTAAGAGAAATAAACTCTGAATTGGTTTGATTAAAAAGCATTAGAAATGATGCAATAGTACAGATTAGTGGAAACACTGATTTTAGGAAGCAATATATAATCTTTTTATATACTATTAATAAATACAACTGATTAGAACATTTCCTTAAAAATCAAATGTTGCATTTTGAAATATATATTAATAGTTATAGGTAAACTACAGGGAAAAACAGTTTCTGTTACATCATTACAGTTGGGTACAAACAAAATATATTCTTTTTTCCTTCAATCCATTGAGTTTTTTTTGTTTTGTTTTTTTTTTGTTTGTTTTGTTTATGTTTTTTTTCAGAGTTCCGAAATCACCAGAAAGTCTGAAAGTCCTTTTACAATGTTGGAAGAAATTGAATATTTTTCTTAATTTACTTACAGTTTTTGAAGTAATCTTTTTTTTTTGCCATTTTGAAAAATTGACTTTTATTCAATTGCATTTTTCCTTTTCTTGAAGATTTTGCACTTTAGTGGAGGTCAAAATGTTGTGTCAAATGTGTGCATATTATAGTGTCCCTCTTTGTCATAAAAGGGGCTTTCTTTTCTTTTCCTAATTTTTTGAAAAAAAATCTAATGTTAAAGAGTTTATTTTTACATGCCAATTTAATGTTGGCTTTGCAATCAAGATGTAATTGGAATGCATACATACCACATCTTGAGTGGAAAAGTTACAACAGGAAGAAAAGTCAAGTAGATTTCTCTACAAATTTAATTACCATCCAGGAAAATGAGCTCAAGTTAACAGTGCTGGGAGGAGTTGCAGATGTTAAAGCCACTTTGGCTAAGTTAAAGAGGCGGAGAGTGAACCCTGCTATTCTTTAATTCATTTAAATGTATAAGCCTGAGGCAGGAAAAAACGAAATATGCAATTTGTTTAACAAAGTGGTATCTGGATACTGGCTGTTTTAGTTTATGAAGGATCTTGACTGACAGAACACCACTGTGTCTCTGACAGTTGGCGTATCAGCTCTTTATCTGCCAGACGAGGCTTTTTCCCTCTTTCTTTTTCTAGTTTCCAGCAGCAAGAAGAACCTGAGTTCTCTTTTATTCCTGTCAACACTGATCATTCTTTCTCAGGGCTTTATTAAGTGTCATGATTTCCATCATGATATGATTCACCTGAAATTGGTCATCTTGTCACTTCTGAAAGGTCTGTGTATGTTCTTATCCTCGCTGACACTCATTGGATTGGATAAGCAGAGAGTTGAAGCATTAGAGCTTTATGAGCTAATGAGACAGAACCGCAGTCGATATTAGAAAAAATATGTGCAAAGATTTAAGAGCATATGACACCAATTTTTAAGTAACCAATCTTGTAAGGGAAGTGATGTCTTTGTTTTTCGTTTAGGTGTATCTTATTTTCCATACCACGAAGGAGGAGGCAGACATTCGTATACATTCAAAGAAATATGAAGAATATTAGAATGAGTGTTGTGAACAATACGTGGGTGGCTCGAAAGTTCACTACTTAGTTTTTACTGTGTTCCAAGGCAGGGGGTTTGTACAGCGTATGTGAAGTGTGGCCCACGCTGCCCTGGCACGGGATCTATACCACACAGCCAGTGTAATCCCGGCACGGGACCAAGGCTCTTCTAAACAGTCTGATAAGATCAGCGCAGCACTAAAGGTTGTGAATTCCACAACAAGCCCTTGATAACTCGAAAACATCTTTTCATTTCTATTCATTCTCCGTGACACTGGTGAGAGACAGAACAAGGCTGTGCCACAGACATGTTAGTAAAAGGTGTATTATGTCCAAGTCCAGTGAAGAATGGCTTGAAAGTGAATAGGGAAAAGGAATACCTCATTATTAATAATAAATAGACATGTTCATTTATCATAAAGGGAGCATGGCTGCAGCTACATATGTTCCCTGACTCTGGTAAAATATGGTTGTTGAATTTGTTAATCATCACCCGAAAAGAAACTATAGTGTTTCTTTCAAAAGCTCATTGACAACATATGCTGATGTGACAATGAGAATAGGATACAAAAAGTGTCTAACCTCATGTTCAATTTCACTGCCAATAAGTACTTTGGAGAAGACACCAAGCAGTCCAGCAGTAGACTGATAGTTGTTTGTATGCAAAGATTTTACCTTGGGCTTCTGGTCCCAGTCCTTATAACTACATAGATTCTCATTTCACCTACAGTTCCTCTATGTACCTTTTCTCTTAGAAATTCTCATAGAGTATCTGCAAGGATATCATAGATGAGTTAAAGGAAAGGTTATAAGCTTGGAAATCACGACTAATTTTTGATTTTATTTACTTATTTATTTTTTGTTAGGTTTTTTTAAAAATACATGAACAACAAATTCAATAACACAACAGAAGCATATGGTTCAGGGAGCTAATACGATCCACAGCCTTTAGCCTCGTTCCGTCCCTCATACCCTGTGCCCTCCCCCTCCTACTATCTCAGAGATCTGTCCCTTCCAAGCAGCTGAACTATCTCTCCTTGGTGCAAGAAAACAGAATATTTTCAGCCATTTCTGTAATACCTGTTAGGATCATGATTGAAAATAGTTGTATCATTACTTTTATTTTGATTTCAATATTAACAGTTATAAATTAATAAAAAAGAAACAGAATCTCAGAGGGATCCAGTGCAATCTAAACTTCAAAGATGTTTTCCTCCCCTGAGGAGAAGCAGACGTGATAAAGAGCGGAATTTGGCAGATCCATATTTTACTCTTTTGTCTCTCAGGTGAATAAACTCAAGCGTGTTCTGCCTCTCTATTCATGATCTCAGATCATGTTTTATTTGTCCAGGTAAAAAAAAAAAATAATGATGAGTACCTACTTCACCATCCGTCCCTCTTGCCATGTCACTGTGCTCAAGTTTCATTTTTTTTACACTCAGTTAAAAAAAAGAAAGACCTTCCCGAAGTTCTCAATTCATGCTTATCTCTTTGATAGGAAGATGCTATGAATTCTTCATTTCGATTTTTATTTATTTGCTTGGTTCTGGTCATGTCCAGACTTTGAATTAAGATAATACAGGGATTGCAAAGAGGGAAGCAGAGAATTATTAGTAGGACTGAAAATGGAAGATATGCTAATAAAAATAGATGAAAAATGAAAAGAGTAACAAGGAGTATCAAAAGACTCGGATGTAGGCTCAGACATATTTTGACACTGAAAAATTGAATAAAGAACACTAACCTTAGTCAACCAGCTGGGAGGATAATTAGGACTTCTATTGCTATTGATCCGTACTAGATGTCGTCTCTCCAGGCACTGAATCCAATGTATCCATACTATCCACAGAACAACAACGAACAAGTAAGTACAATCACAATGAAATGAGAGAGATGATATATATATATATATATATATATATATATATATATATATATATATATATAGAGAGAGAGAGAGAGAGAGAGAGAGAGAGAGAGAGAGAGAGAGAGAGAAGCACTTAATAAGGGGAGCTGGTTAGCACTAGAAAAATGAAAAGAAAATAATTTAAATATTTTTTGTAACGGGAAATAAGAGTATGAATCTCATTTAAACGCAGGATGAAGGTTCTAGGGGGGAAGAAGATATGAACACCAGGAAGGGGTAGAGATAACTAAGATGCTACTCAGTATGAACAAACACGTTTCTAGGAATTCAAAGAACTTTATTGAATACGGATCATACAGATCAGAAGACAGTGGAAAGTGTTTGGGCCCTGGGGAGCCATGAATAAAACATGATTGAGAGTGTGTAAGACTTGGTGGAAATCAGAATACAAAGGAAAAGACAGAACCTGCAAAACAATGACGAGAAGGAAGGTGCTATTTTTGGTTGTGGGTACATTTAGGGAGGAGAATTGATAATGTTCTGTAGGCAGTGACAGGAAGGAGCTGGACTTAACTCTTACCAGCTGCAGGTAAAGACGAAGAGATCTAGCACCTCAGCTCTAAGGTACAAAACTCCATTGAATTCCTAAGACTTTACCAAAGCCAGGTAGGCTGATCTGTGCCATAACTCAGTAGGTGCTCTTTACTCTGTAAGCTTCAGGGTGAAGGTGTGTTCCACAATCTCTGTTCTCAAACAAGCCAATATATATATGTAAAAGTTACCTTGTCCTTTTCCATTGTGTGATGACAGAAAGGGCAACTTTTTGTCCCTCTGATGTTGGAGCTGAGCCCAGAAGCATTCCAGTAAGATTCTCATCACAAACATTATATTTTACAATCATAAATTCTCTTTGAAGCTTCTCTGAAAAATGGTTTCTATTTTTCTGCTAATGATTCTTGTTTTTCTTCAATTTGAGAATATTATTCTTTAGCCCACTTTGCATAGATAAGATAGTTGCTCTCTAGTCCTTCCACGACATCCTAACACCCAAAAGATCTTTGTGGAGGTCATTTCCAAGGTGATGCCCATGTCAATTATGTTGGATTATATTCTGAAAATCAGGTGAGTAGGTTTTGCAGATCATGAATTTTGTTAAATTCAGTGAAATAGTGCTAATAATATTTTGAGTAATAAAATTTATTAATAAGGCACAAATTAGGAAATCATTTAAGGATAGAATTTTAGATTTTAACTTGATTACTTCCTTATTTAATTTTCTTTTTCTTTCTTTCTTTCTTTCTTTTTTTCTTTTTTCTTTTTCTGAGACAGAGTCTTAGTTTGTAGTCCAAGCTAGTCCTGAACTCACTATGTAGCCCAGGCTGGCCTCAAACTCTCAACAATCCTGTCCTGTGTGTCAATCTCAATCTTCTGCATGTTGAACTAGGATTTTTTTTCCCAGTTTAGATTTCTGCTCTTGTAGCAAGCCTCTGCGCTGTCATTTTGATTTGTGAAACCAAAGAGTTAGTAAATTCTTTTTGGAGATTCATCCACCCAACATTATAGTACCTTCTGACATTCTTCCCTCATTTTCTCAAGCAGGAGTTTCCAATATTTCTAATTCAGATTTTTCCAAGTTTCTACTCACTTTCCTCTGTTCACTTCATGAAGACCCAGGATTTTTTTCTCTCATTTTGCTTGTACTGTGTATTTTATCCAGTTTTTAATTGCTCACCCAATGACTTAAGCCTAAAAATGGCATATTTCTGTGGTTTCTGACAATGCAACACTTCATTTCCCTGTTTAGATGAATTGCAATTGAGTGTTTATTCGGATTATACTTGAGAAAATTGTGTTAGCGTGTTAATCATCTGAAAGGAGAAAAATAAAATTGAGATGCCTTATGAAAAACTTCATGGTTCCCCAATAGCATTTTCATTCTTAGCTAAGACATGATGTTTTGGGTAAGCCAGTATCTCCACACATTGACAAATATCAGTAGTGTGTCTGCACTGTGGTTACAGTTATAATGCTGGTCACCATCACCGTATTTACAATATCCTTGTGATAGATGTTGAATCCCGCACATTTGTAAACACTGGTTTTTTCTACAGTTTTGTGAGAGTCATGGAGAAACCAATGAAATGAGTCTGATATACCAGGTTAATTAACTTCATGACAGGTGATTAGAAGGGAGAGTTAAGCATATTGGAAAAGACACGTCCTGAATTGCTTCCAGAGGATCTACAGGGGATCCATATTAATCTGAGAGAAATTTTCATAGGCTGGAAAATTACATGATATATAAATAATATACAAAACTTATTCATAGGAATTGAAGAATAAATGTTATTTTTAAAACTAGTTATTGACACTTTTAAAAGATTATAATAAATCTTCCTATTCAAATAAAATTGGAGATATTGAATACAGAGAAAGTTTGTTTCAAGTTTAATAGCAATTAATACTGAGATCTTGAATGAAAATATTAATTTAAAATGAATTTACCATGAACCTTAAAATTTTAGACATTAAATTTATTTCCATCAGAATATTGGGATTGTGCATATGAATCCAAATCTTCTAAACTGCACAGCTTAAAAGACTGCACAGCTTAAAGAAAATCAAATGTATTGAGCAATTTATAACTGCTTATATTGCAATTACCATGAATAGAAATATTTTGTTATATAAACCTTTGTTTATTGAAATTTCATTTCTCTGAATTTTGTGAAACAGTTGAATGACATGTCAATGTCTGTCTTTTAATTAAATTAGACTCTATTTGTATGATATTATAATATGTTTATGTATAGTCATACTGATTTTCCAACATACGTATTTTAATTTTATTTTATAGTGCAAACATTTATGTAGAATTGGATATACATCCATATATATTTACATTAATTTTTCCCGAGTTAAAAAATATACTATCATTATGAGGAGAAGAAGCAACTAAAAATATTATTGTCATTGGGGGATGTATGTGCCCTGCAAGCTTTAATTTGCATTCCAAAGTGAGACAAATAGAAAAAGCTTTTCAGAAGTATACTAACAAATTCTTAAAATGAGACACGTGCTGAAAAAAAAAGCATATTAGTCATGGTCAACAAGTTTAAGAGCAAAGAAAAGAACACAAACATTTTCTAAGGAGACTTGCTGTTTCTACTGTAGCTGTTTAGTTTGTGTTCACAATATGACTATGCACCCATGGCTGTGTTACGCAACACTTGAAGCTGATATTTGAAAGCATGGTAACTACCCATAAAGCCAAAATTCATCCTTCTTTTTTCTTTAATTGTGGTAAGAAATACAATACTAGATCTATCTGTTCAACAAAATGCAAGCTATACAATGCAATACTGCTTACCATAATCAGAAAGTCCATCAGCAAAGCATTATAACTTATTCATCTCACATGACTGAAATGTTCAACCCATTGAAGAGATTTTCATGTCTTCCTCCCTACATCCTCTGGCAGCCATTGCTTCATTTTCTGCTTCATTGAGTCTGATTACTTTATTTATCCCGTGTAGATGTAGCCAGGTGGTACTCTCTTTATAAGACTGATTTATTTCTGATAGGTTTATACTTTTATGGGACATTCATGTTATAATATATAGCAAGGCTTTCTTTTTATGTCTGAGTTATATTCCACTATTTCTATCTTTTCTTATATTAGTTAATAGAAAACATTATTCACACTGTAGTGAAATGTTTTCAGTCTAAAAGAATTAAGTCTCTAATTTTTAAATTGATAATGGTTAGCACTTGTCTTTAGATGATAGTAAAATAATCACAGTGATTTATACTAATCACTATATTTGTATTTGTAAACATTGGTGGGAAAGCTTTTGAAACAGATCTATACATATGTATAAGAACAAACATTACTTTGTAAGTTTCTACAATGTAGTATATGTTTTTATTTTCAAATTTTGATTGCAGATTGTATTGGGTTCCTCTTACCATAGAATTGGATATTCTCTACTGTTCTTATAATTTAGGTCATATTCAATACATATAATGTAATTATCACATTTTAAAATGATTAAACATTTGTGAATATTAGTTGATTTAGGCTTAGTCCAATTAAATTATATTATTTGGCCCAAATGAAATCCAGAGCGAATGAAAAGCATTAAATATATTCAATTTATTTGTGTTTCTTAAAGTATCTCATCCAAAAAGTAACGATAAGATTTTAATGTACTGTAAATTTTTTATTATACAAAAATCTTCTAATACTGTGTTGATTGCTAAGTTTCTAGCTGCATCTGAAGATGGTTTTCACTAAGTAAAGGACATCAGATTGTTTCTGTTACCATCTAGGCAAGAAGTGGGCTGAATCTGAGAAAAGTTGGTCGTCCTATTTCTGCGAGCTCCTTGCAGCTTGTTCTCAGGATCAGATACTTATAGTGCTGACATTTCAAAAGCACAGATGGTGCAGAGGAAGTCCTCAGACGTCACCAGAGGGCGGTTTTCAAATTTTTGTCACAGGTTTAGAGTTACAATTTGAAGGAGACAAATCTTGTTCGCTAAACTCTGTTTGCAACTGAAAATGAGTTACCTTCTGAAACACTTAAATCACAAATATTCCATCTGAATTTGTTTGTTGGTTATGCTATACATTTTCCATAATTAGAAAAGAAATGAGAATATTCAATTTTAATAAACATTATTCATATATTTCTAGAGGAAGATTCATATTTTCCCTCTGTTACAATTAGAGCAATAATGTTTCCCCAAAGTACCTTATATTCAGAGGTGAGAGTATGGGAAGGCAATTGGAATATGTGGCTGGAACTTAGTCTATGGATTGAACCATCCATGAGATCACTGGAATATGCACTATTGGGAGTTAACAGAAATGTACAGGGGGGGGCCTATTTGAAGGGAGTGGAGACTTGGGAACTGTACGTTTTCCCTGGTTCCTTTTTCTCTGCCTTCTTTTTTTCTCTATTGCTTCCTGGATGTCATTCTGAAGTTGACAGCTTTGTGCCAACATACACTTCCACCAAGATGCCCTTCCTAATCACATGCCCCAGCAATGGAGCCAGTAGACTTTAGACTGAAGCTCTTCTAACTGTGAAGCAAACTAAATCTTTACTTCTGTAACTAGGTGTTTAGAAGTACTTGATTACTCCAAAGAAAAGATGAAACAACTTCCATTTGCTAATATTGTTGTATTTCTCTATAATGAGTTGTAATTATAACATTGCTTTGCAGATTTTAGATTTAAAATGTTTATTCTCTTTGACTGTAATTACTTGATTGTGTATTTGTCTCAAAGTTAAGAATTTTAAGGTTTTTTAAAAATATTCCCTCTGTTCTTTGTCCTCGTGTTTCAATTAACTAAATTAGAGAGTTTATTTCTGCTCAAACCAATGGTGCTCTTACATGTCATTGAAGATTTGAATAAATAATATTTGCTCAGGCTAAAATTAAGTATAAAAATACGGATAAAGTTCATGCTTGTTTTTAGTGTAAGATATAATGATGAATAACAAAATTACTTTTATGTGTCAATCTAATTAAAAATGCTTGCTTCATCATTAGAGAATAAAACATGTATTTAAATAAAAAAGATCTTGTTATATCCTATTGCAACAGAGGTTAATGTATAAATAGGTAATTGTGGCCAAAAATTAAACATATATTTAATAAATGCTCATTTTTAAGTAAAGTTTTTGGTATAAATATGTGGAGGTATTATTTGATTCTTTTAGATCTATAATCTGTTATCTTTGTCATATTCAAAGTATGTTATTTTTCTTCAATATTTGATAATATTTCTTCATACCTCAGTATGCCTCCTTTGGGTCTGTGAACAAATTATGCATTCAGAGATGTCAAGAATGAACCAACCATTAGACAAAACCATTCAAAAATATAGTAAAATTTTTACAACTAATTCATCACTGAGTGTGATTCTAGTCTCAAAGCCATATGCCATTTGTGTCAATCAATTTTCCCTTTGCTAAGAAACATATGCAACACCTAAAATTTACTGAAGAAAAGTTTAATTTTGCTCAAGATTTCAGAGAATTCAGTCCATGATAAATTATTTCATGGCAGTAGGATGTGTCAGATCAAAGAGTAACCTGAAAGCAAATCAGAGGAACAGGAACAATGTCAAAGAGGAAAAGGTGCACAAAACCTTAATGGTACCCAAGGTCGAGCCTCTGCGATCTACACAGGTGCATCCAAAATTAAGCTTTACTACAGAGCTAAGACTTCATTCCAATGAAATTCATACATCAGAATTTTATGGCTATAGTATTAAATTATTCAGATAATTATTTCTGTAAATTTAATTGATGACATTCAATTTTCTAGACAAATAAAATGCTTTTCTTTAGTTTTCACCTTTTAAATAATAAAACGCTAAGTAATAGATATCTCATGTCAACATTTTAAAACATAAAATGATACTATGAAGCAATATAAAATTTATAAAATGATATCTTAGTGACATTTTAATTTGTCTTTCTCTCTAAGGGCTACTGATGTTGAACAACTTTTCATATAATTGCTGACCATTTGAACTTCTTCATCTGAGAACTACCTATTCATTTCAGTTGTCCATTTTTAAATCAGGCCTTTTATTTTGTAGGTCTATTTTTCTGAGTTCCTTGTGTGTTATAGTTATTAGCCTCCTGTCCAATGTGTAGGTGCTAAAAATTTTGTTCCAATCTGTTGATACTGTCTCAATTCTGTGGATTCTGTCGCCATGCAGAAACTTTTAAATTTAATTTCATTGGTCAATTCTTGGTATTATTTTTTTGCACCAGGTGTCCTCTTAAGAATTTCCTTCCCTACACGTATATCTTCTATATTTTTACATAGTTTATCCTCAAGAAGGTTCACTGTCTTCATTTTAATACCTAGCTCCTTGATCTACTTTGATTTAATTTTGGTACATAGTGATATTTTAAGACACTGAGAATGGTGTATGTCAAGAACTCAAATTTATAGAAATTATTCTCAGGTAATTGGTTACCTTCATAAATATTTGGGAAAGACATATATGAAAATATAAAATATTTTATATTTTATATTTGACAATATTAAATATTTTTAAAATATTTTCAAAATCCAAAAATATTTAATAAAGATAACAAAACATGTTACAAAACAGTAATGAGATTCTCATAAATGTGAACTTCCTTCCAAAAAATATATGTATTTGCACAAAATTGCCTATTATTCTTAATTAATATTTTCTCATAGAATTTATTTGGTAGAACTCAGTTATTTTGTTGTGTTTCAGATAAAATATCAAGGCAAGCTCAAAATAAACTTAATCACATCTTTAAATGATAATAGTGTTTATGCTTAGGGATGCTTTAAAAGAAGACTTTTAGACAAACACTTGCCAAGAAATCTCTAAAAATATCTTTCCTTGGCTTGGAAAAGTTTAGACTGAAAAGTAAAAGTACTGAGGACAGCCTAAGAAATTACCTTGTCAGGGTTACTTGAATCAAAGAGAGTGGTCAAGAAAATATGGTAAAGTAATTGACTTTTTAGAAGAAGATTCTAATGAATTCAACCAAAAGCTGTCAGCAGAGGTTTGAAACACAGTTGCAAACTAATGCAATAAATCAATGTTAATAGAGTAATTGATAAAGTTGACAAGGACGGTGTGCCATGCGTCCTGCAACAAAGCAAAACTAAAACTGCATGCGCTGTTTTTTTTTTTTTTGCAATTTTCAGTGAACAATGCATTATGAGCATTGTTCCAAGTTGACTAAAGTGTTTGAAATTATGAGGAAATTATTCTGTGTCTTAGGCATACTCTTTTCTTCCCATTTTTTTTCTGAAGGTTAAACTCCTGATTTTGGAAAAAAACTATATATATATATATATATATATATATATATATATATATATATATATTATAGATAGATAGATAGATAGATAGTATTTTTTCTCAAAAATGTTTGTGTGTGTGTTTGTGTGTATGTATGTATGCATGCTACACTATCCTTCCTAAAATATTCTCCTACCTTTTAATATAATTATATGAACATAATATTATTGAGCATCTCTTTATCCTATTGCAGATAAAATAATTCCTTTTAATTCCATCTATAAAAATGATGTGATCTCAGCCACAATTTAAAGTATCAGAGAAAGCTATTTTGTTGTTTTACTTCTCTCCATTTTTGTTAGTATGCATTTGTGACACAAAATGTTGATATGAAATGTGATCACTTTGTGCATGAACATATCTCATCAAATTTCCATTCCTATCTACTTCCCTTTTTCCACATGCCCATCCCCAGCTTCATCCCCAGTGATGTCCAAGATGTCACCTTCTTGACTCAATTATTTGTGCAGAATCTAGGTTTCTAAGAAAGGTGATAGATAGGCTGAATTTTGCTCCATCTTTTGAAATCTCATTCAGATGGTTCTTTGTCAACTAAGAAAACATCTCATAAATGTAAATATAAATATTAATCTGTGTAACTTTTAAGAATGCATACTTAAAGAAAAAAATGAACACAGTAACATTAAATTACAGGTTATCTTGTACTATTAAAATTTCTCTATAAATTACTTGTTTCTACCATTTTTTGTTACTAATTATTTTTGAACAAATGTCTCAAAGCTCCATAAATATTTCTTGTAACTTTTGAATGAAATTAATCTTGACTCTCCAGAAGAGAACACCCTTCACTCTGCTCTCAAACATTTTCTCCTTTCTTTTTAAAATTATCTTTACTATATAGCAAACACTCTTCTTTGGGTATACAGATAAAAGGAAATTCAATGACACTTTTGCCCTTGTGAGATTTATGTAATTATTTATTTATTTTGTGCGATTTTTCTCCACACTCTTTTCTTTGATCTTGAAGATTTTGTGCACATACATACCACGTTAGTGGAAAGAAAGTGTTCATAGATACATATAGCCATTCCTTGCATAAGAATATTCCAATAACCAAATATACGATGCTGGTCTCATGAATTTACTTTGGAGCCAAAAAAAAAATTTCCATCTGTTTGTGATGTAGTAGCCATTGTAATGTTGTAATGGAATAAATTACTCAACTGTTTTTCCTGTCCCTGGTGTAAAAATCTTACTCAGCTTCCAGTTACATGAAAACATCGCTCATATAATTATAGACAGCACATAACACTTCATAACAATACTAAACAACTATGTTTCTGGTTTATGTACTTGCTGTACTGCCCTTTCAGCATTATTTTAAAGTGTATTCCAAGCATAAAATGACGTCAAGGAACACCTATAATCCATGTTGTGCTGGAAGTAGCTTCATAGATATTGAGTTTATCATGTCCTAATACATCATTTTATTTTGTGCTTGATTTCCTTTTTCTCTTTCACAATGGCTCTTGAAGCAATATGCCATATATGTCGTGCCAAATACTGATGCCCCACAGCCCAGCGACATCGTAGTTTATGTCATCTGGGTGCATATGAGTACATTCTATAATGTCCACAAAATTACAAAGTGGCTGGAAATGCGTCTCAGAGCAAACACTGACTGTTAAGTGATCCACCACTGTAAAGATAAACAAATACAATTTTCCATAGTGTAAGATGATAGAAAATGAAAGTGATGGATGATGAAATTATTTTTATAAAAATAATTCGGAGAGGTAGTGGCATTTGAGAAGAGACTGATAGAAGTTGAAAGCAAGTTGCAGGGGTTTTTTTTTTTTTTGGAATGAACACAACTCTTATGGAACTTAAAATAAAAAAAAAAGTGAAACAAGGGGGTAGGGCATGGAGGGAGGGAGAGGTGGATAAGGGGAGGGACAAAAGGAGAGTGGGGAAGTCCTTGTCACCTTGACAAGATATGTATGTGCACAAAATGCTAAACTTCATTGTAAACCTTAAATTTTGCACTTACACATATCAATAAATGGTGGGAAAAAAAGAATGAACTCAGAGCCTTTACACTGACTTATATCTCAAGCCTATATTCATTGTTTATTTGAGATATGATCTCACGACGTCTCCAGCTTATTCAGGCTGGACTCAATCTTGGAATCCTCTTTCTCAACCTCACACAGTGCTAGGATTATAGGCTGATGCCACCCAACCTATCTGGGTATTTTCTTTGCTAATTTGTTCTTGAGGTCTATTTTCAAAGGAGGAATAGTAATTCCAGCTCTGTTCATATGGGGTTTGAAAAATATGGTCCTGGATATTTACACTATTCTTTACACGAATATTTATTTATCCTTGCATATAGCCAAAGTCTAAGTCTCAGAACTGTGACAAGTTGTCCCACTTGAGAGAATACTGCTTATACTCGCAGATGTCCTCAGAGCTTTTGTTGGGACTTTGGCACAGTAGAACATTTCTGTCAATACAGCCAATTTGTAGAAACCCTGATACTGAAATAAAGCAGAGTCAGGTGTGCTGGCCACTTATGTGCACAGAGCTAGTGAGTCGCCAAAATACACAAAATAATGAAAAGAACATTGTACATATTACTTATGATCCTGGAAGAAGGCGATGTTCCTCTCACAGAAAATGGGAAATACGGAGCCATCAGGACATGTGTGAGAAAGACAAAGACAGGTTGAGCCGCATAGGTAGGTAGGTAGGTAGGTAGGTAGATAGATAGATAGATAGAGGGTGGTCCTATGAGCCAAAGCCTTCACTGGGGTCTCTGGAGACACCCAAGCAGGTTTCTTGTGAAATTTATGCAGCATTTGGCGGATTAAGAGTAAGGAGGGACAAGCCCTGTGGAACCACACTGGAGTGGCAGTCAGTGGCTATGACAAATCTGTTCCTTACACGTGGCGTGTGGGAATTAGCTGAGGGAGTTGGTCCTATCTAGTTAAGAAGACTGGAGATGATTACCAAGAGGCAGCTGTATAACGCAGGCGACTTGAATGAGCACGCTCAGATACTGCTGGGGGATGGAATCCTGGAAGCTGCGTCAGGGCTAAGAAGATCTTGCTTCTGGTGTGAGAAAGTGATATGTAGATTCACAGTGGGCGGGACATCAAAATTTAAGAAAATTTCATGGTACAAGGCATTCTTGGCATGGAGAACAACAAAGGGAAAATATCGGAGCGATCAAGGTACAATTAATTAAGAAATGCAAAGATACACATTTCCTTGAAATAGAATATGTTAGAGTAATACAGCAGAAAATGACTTGAAGACTACACCTGGACTAGTTTTTTTTTTAAATATGTTTTTTTTTTTGTTTTGTTTCTACATTTTTTTCATACAAGAGCAAGTACTTGTAATATGTTTGATGTGATCAAGAATTTGTTATAGTAATGCCATTCATTTTCTGGTCTTTGAAGGCTCTCTCACCATGGACCTATGATACATGGGAGATAGTCTATATTGCATTCAGCAGAAACTGTGAAAAGCACTTGAATCACTGTGGTTTGATGAAATTTTTCCATACATTATGAACATAGATTTCAGACTATGCTAATTATCAGATCTGATGTGTAAAAGAAGGACCCGGGTTCAAAGCTGACCAATCTGTATTTCATTACTACTGTTAGGTGAAATTTACTAAGAAGTAACACATCATAAAGATGAAAAGAAAAATAATTGAAAAATGTATTTACTTACCTAAAATATAACTTTATTTAATTATATTTTTGTTTAATCTTTATGTACATTGTCCTTTTAAAATGATATTTATTTATAATTTATTTTAACTTATAAGGTTGATAAGTTAAAGGCATGTACAATTTATTTTCATTCATCTAACTATATCCTGAATTTAAGTAAACTTTAAATTCTTATATAAGTTAGAGAAGAGGCATCAAGATTTAACTACTGCGACCCATTCGAGGAATAGGAAGCTGAGTTAGAGTGGTGACTTAAGTGAAATGATTTAGATGTGGAAGATTAATACGTTAAGTACCGTACAGTCTCTCTGACTTGGAAAACCCCGAACACAGACATTCTATAGAACCACATGAAGTGATGGCCGGAATTGGGGGAAGGAATAGGGAGGGAGTGGGATTGTCAAAAATAGGAAGGAATTTTAAAGTTGATATGATACATATGTGCACGAAATGCCCAAACTCATTGTGAATACTATGTACTACATATGTTTATTATAAAAATAGTGGGTCGAAAATTCTTTTATAAGGGCCTTCTGTATTTTTATTCTGATATGAAGTAATGTTGGGGTATCTTAAAGACTCAATTTTTTATGAAATTTGAGCAAAATATATTGTGCAATTCACATATTTCGCTATTATTAAAGTGGCCTGTAGAACAAAACACGTTATATTTTATCTTATTAAATTTTGTTGGTGGGGTTCATACTGAAATTCATTCATAAGAGGCAAACTCATCTAGAATTTTTTTTAAAATCATACGTTAAATTTATTAAGCTGAAAGTAGTTTGTGAGAATGATCAAGCAATGCAAGCTATCAAGCAATGGACTAAATCGTTTTATAGCATTTCCTCCAATACACAAATAATTGACTTCTGCATTATCATACCAGAAAGAAACTGTGATAATTTCATTAATTATATTTCTCATTTAAGTCATATTTATTTTTTTATTTTTTCACTTATCTTGTGATATGTACTGTATATTAACCTTCATATCTGAAGATGGATGTTTACAGTTTACATTTTAGTCATCCTGTCCCTGCTATCTCATGCCTTCTTATTTTCCTAACATGATTTAAAAAGCACTTTTTTCTAATACAGTTCTTAGGGTGTGCTATTACCATATTCAGTAACTCTCACCAGGTGGATTTACTATGTCAATCCTTTTAACATTTTCTAATAATATCTTAAGTAGCGGAGCATAACAAAAATTGCTGCTAGGGGAATACCAACGTTCTGGCACGAGTTATGGAGTGAGGATTGACTTTTTGAGACTTCTGAGATTTGTAAGTAAAGTTACAATGGTTTGATTTACTTGAATGAGGACAAACTTAAACATCAATGAAGTCTACAAAGAAAAAAAGTAGTTTTCTTACAATCCTTTTTGCCTACTGAATAATAACCTTTTGGAAATTCTTAAAGCAAGAACTGTGCCTCAAATGATGCTAAAAATAACCTTTGTTCGGCTCATGTACATAGAGGTGGATTAAACTAAATATTAAATATTAAGAACTATTCTAAGAATCTGGCTACAGAAGCCTTCGAAAATTATAAGAAGAAAAACCTTAGGCTCAAAATAAATATTCACTCTGAGACTTTTCTTGAAGGATATGAATTGTGTTATTATCCCATATTTCCATTTTACATAATAAGTAGAAATGTATTTGCTACTGAAGCAGTGCATTGTCATGTTTTCCTTTGACAAAGAGCATATTTAAATACAAAAGTGATGAATACATCTTCTATGAACTGATTCATTTTAAATTAGTATTGTACATTTATCTAAGGTATGTCTCTTTTGATTTATATTCATCTATTAACATTGCAAAATTAACAGTACCAGTAAGGAACACTTGTTTATCAGAAAATAGAATGAACTAGTCATATTCAAATTGGTAAATTATTTTCTTGGAATATTCAACCAATATTGTGAAGTACTATGTCTTCAGAGAGCTACAATGTATCATTTTCATAAGTGAGATGATTGTGGGTGAAATTGAAGGAGCTGAATTTGAAATGATACATTTGTTATCAATATATTTCTTTTCATTTGATTTATTAGCAACAGGATTTAGAGTCATAATTTGTTCAATATTTAGAAAGAACAATGTGTACTTTCGAAATATATTGTCCAAATCATATTTTAAATTCATTAGCTAATATAACACTAAATTTTAGCTATTAATATGCACTTAATATATGTGTTAATATCATTGTAATCTCAGGAAACCTGATTTCTTAATTTTTTGAATACTAGGAGGAAGATACTGATAGCACATTAATGAATTTAACTTTAAAAAATAAACAATGTGTATTGTCATTTAATTCTTGTAATTTCCAAGTAAAAAATAAGCAGTGAAATCATGTATACTGAAATTAAACAAAAATATGCTGTACAGGCTAAAGGAATGCTCCTGTTTGAAATGATTATGACAATGAGCATCTGCCAGGTCGATGTCACACAAAATTTACAGTAAAACCAGAAGGATGAACTAACTACTTAACAAACATTTTTTTTTTTTTCCTTTTGTAGCGTTTGCCTACACCATCAACTTCATTTTGTTTCTGTGGAGTCAGATGAGATCACAGTCAGTTGTACTAATTTCCTGTATCTGAACCCGAATCCTTGGAAGGAAAGTACTTATGTGAAAGTAAATAAAAGAGTTGAGAAGTGCATTGGGGGCTTGCATAGAAATTAAAACAAAAGAATGAGACAGAGAAAATGAAATGATAGTGGGAGTAGGCAAGCAGAAGGAGAAGTCAGCCTAGAAGGAGCAGAAGTTAGAGATGCCAGAAAAAGTGATGATGTATTGGGCAGGTTTTGACCCAAATTTGACTGTAGAGTTTGGATTCAGAGCATGCTCAGGCTCAATAAGTCAGAGACTAGTACATCTTCAACTTTCTTTAAGATAGTGCAAAGTTTGCAATTTTAGGAAAGGAGGAAAAAAATCTCTTTGGAGAGAAAAGACAAATTTCCCTATACTTCAAAGGCCACTAATCAGTGGACAATGTTAATGGCCAATAAAGTCAAATGTTACAGAAAAAAAAAATTATAAATGTAGGGAATAAGGCTGGGTGACCCTGCAAACAGTTCATGGAAACAACATTCAGTAGACATGAATATTTCACACACTTCAGATTTACTTTGTGATAAAACATTTGAAGTAATGTCATTTCAATATACATAAATAGTTTGAAAAATATTGAAATCTCTAAAAAGTGAGGAAACAGGTTTCCTAAACCAGACAAGCAAGTATACACTTGTACTCCCATCCTGAGAGAGAAACTGGAAGGAGATATTCCATTTCATTTTTTTAACAGAAAGAATATTGAAACTATATATCAAAAATAGGTATTGAAAAGCTGGCAGCACAGGCCTGTAATAACTAAGGAAAATAGAAAGGCGGGTTACTTTCACCAAGCATCAGAATCTCTCTACTGAAACTGTCCAAAGTGCAAATTTGGCATACCCAAAGACCACCTTAGCCAGAGTGACTTGAGGGAGAAAGAACAAGTCTTAAAGCATTCTCAAGAGCAGTCTCTTTTAAATGTTACAGTATAAGAATTGAAAAGCTACAATTGTTCAAGTTTTACCTGCAAGTCACTCAACTTCCATGTCCATATTAAAATTCCCTTAGAATAAAATAAGTTAAATACAGGTAGAAAATATATCCAATGTGAACCAAGCTAACACAAGTTATTAGAGGAAATTGAATCAATCTTTATAATTTAGACACATCACATCGGTGATCCATTCTTTTTCTATAATAGTGGATTTATTTTGTTAATATTTTCCTGTCTTTACTCCCTTTTTGCATTTGATTTTGACATTGATTAGTATATAATTCATTTAAATAAAACAACATAAGGTAGCACCAACATTATGGACATTATAAACTAATATATTTTAAATATTTTTGTATTTGTAGAGCGATTTTCTATACTCTCAGTGATACACATCCTTTTACGTAACTTGATTAAACATATGTGTCATTCTAAATATGTGGTACACTTGCAAGTAGCATCTAAGTCTAAATAATTTAGGCAATAGAAAACTCTCTGTAGCTCACTGGCTGCATCCCTGAAAGTTGGCCTTCTGGCACTTTGATACAGCACTGCTGCGCTCTGCCGGAGAATTTCCAACTCGGCCTATTGTGTTTAAAAGAAAGAGAATTCACCAGACCATGCATCTAGTCAGATATTCACTCATTTTTGCCACAATGTGTCACAAAACTATCTGACACCTCAAGAGACTTCGTATCCACCCTATTCTCTGAAGAAAGAACAGTAAAGTCACACACATTCACCATCTTTTCCGTGATATTTTTTTTCAAGGACATCTTTTGAAAAAAAGTAATTGACACTTGTTTTCTTTTGGTACCCAAATTGTTTTACCTCACTAGAAGTCTAAGTTCTACTTCAATTGTGTATTAAAACCATTACGAATACCCGTGTCTGAATTGCTAAGCTTTAGGCACACTTCTCGTTAGTATACTTCTAAACACTAGTTAATATTGAATACTTTTCATTTTGAAAAAAATGCTTTTATCCACTCTCCTCTTTTCATCACATTTTTTAAGCTTGCATTTTAGTTCCTTAAAATATTTTCCCAACTTCTTTTTGGCTTACATTTTTTCCCTCTGTGTGGTCAAATTGATACAAAATCAACGGTTGTACAAATGTTAAAACATACATACATACATATTTATACCTAATACTACTCTTCAAAATTCAAGGTTTTTATCTAGAGATTTTCTGAATGGTTCAACTTATGCAAAGTTATTCAAACTCACAATAAATCATGTATAACTTCCTAGTTCAGCTATGCTTTTCTAATATCATTTGATGAGTAATGCAAAAATCTGATTTTACCTTTGTGGTTTATTATCCCACATCTTCACACACAACCAGGCAAGTTCTCTTTTCATCCGATTATCGGTAACTCTAACTTTCTGCCAATATCACAGCCATTACTGTTACTCGTGGTTTGTTATCTGGCATTTTATTTCTCCTCCGATATAGCCTATTCTTTTTGTTTCCTTTGAATTTAGATGAATCATTCTGCAATCCACAACTTGTCTTCAAGTCTTTACCTTTGAAATTCAGATTGCTTATGAAATACACTTGGTCTTTCCTTCAGAAAATTACATTTCTTCATTTTACAATAAAGGCTGATGTCATACACTAGGAAAAAAGATATCTTGTGGTGAGACTCCACACTGGCAGCCATCGCCTTGAAGGCAGAGTTGAGTAGTTGAAAGAACAAAGGTGCACTGAAGTTGGAAAGTGTCAGGAAAATTCAGTATTTAATTACCAAATATCTCTAATTTTAACAAAGAAACTTTTATGACTTTCAAAATAAATTGTTATGAGAATTAAATGAATTAATTGCTGACACAAAGTGTCTAATAAATTCGTAATAGGCCACTAATAAGTAAAAGTTGCTCCTGAGGTTAAAATATGTCCATATCTTTGCTATATTATAATTATGGATTATTGTTCAAAGAACACTATTAATACCTCCATGTTTATGTACAGGTAGTTGCTTCTTCAAATCATGTACTTGAGTTTTGTGGGTAATGGAGCAAGGGGAATGACAAAGTGCATTTTTTTGATCAAAAGTGAATCATTGTATTTTTTCTGAAGATTTTCTTAATAACAATTATTGCTCCATAAATTTTGATCATATTCCATGTACTTGGTTCAGAGCTATCAGCTTCTGCTTTACAGCTCTACAAAAAAAAAAAATACTATAGCTGTCTATTGTTTTTTAAGGATAGATGCTCTTTATTTGTGATACAAAAGTAATAACCAAAATAACTTGTGTCCAATATATGTTTATCCCATGTCTAATAACGTTTAGTTGACTAACTGAGCTAAGGAATAAATGAATGAAATAACACGTCAATGGAGTGATTATAAATGATCTGAAATATTCATTATGCCATTAATGATGCTAAATCTTAACATGTACTATATATCCTGATGTTTTATTGTTAACTTCTTATTAATTTGCAATTTTATATGTTCAAAAACAATTATAGTCTTAGATTTTCAAATTGTGGTTGACAATGTACTTGATTTGGTAGATTAGTTCATACGACTGTAATTTATCTAGCCCCCATATATTTCTTACAGTATCATGTAAAAACATATTAAAGGCATTCAATTTACTTTTCTTGCTATTGTAGGATGGATTTTGCCTCTAAGTATTGAAAATGTGGTCATATTGTTCACTTAATTGTAATTATGATTACATATTGAATGAGATATGGAAGTCATGACACTATTGAATTTCATAATAGCTAGATTTTTCTCAATGAAAAGATATGTACATCTAAAACATAGAAAGGAACGTCTTCTTAAATATTATTCACATTTATATTTAGATCCTTAAAAGAAATATGCTTAATTCCTTATTAAATATTCTCAGGCTTTTTTTAGATGTTTGTTTTCCCATATCAACAGATAAAAGAGATATTTGAGTAAAAATATTACTCATTTAAAAAATACTCGTGAGGCTCCATGACATGACTTGTGAAATATGAATATAAGAGTTTTAAAAGAATATTTCCAGCAGAACGTGCTTATATTTTTCAAACACCTAATTTCTTATGACAGCAACTAACTTTGAGTTGAGCCAAAGGGATTTTCAAATCAGAGATGTGAGTCTAACACTTATGCTAAGAGTGCTATTCAGAACACGGTTTTAGATCACATTTGGGGTTTGGTAATCCTTAGAAACTTTACGCTTTGGTTTATCTGAAATCAACTGAAAAATAAAATATTGTAAGAGAAAAACAGCTGTGAGAAGAAATACAAGTAAAATCACTCTGACATTTTTCGAGATTGTAAGCTCTTACTTCATTCTGGTTGGCATTATCTAAGCATGACTTTGAGCATAAATAATTCTGCTATTAGTGTATAGACTGAATTTCTTTGTTTGAATTACAGACTTACTGATCTAGTCACTATATGGGTTGGATATTATATTGCATTTATTGTCCACTTTAGTTTACACACACGCACACACACACACACACACATATATATATATATATATATATATATATATATATATATATATATATATATATATATATATGACAGGGTCTCCCTCTGTAGCCCAGGTATGTCCTGAACTCACTAAGGAGCCCAGGCTCCAAAATATATATTTTTTATTTTGATATTTATAATGATAAGCCATTCTAAAAGAGCAGCCCTAACATATTTTGAGTAACGCTGTTATCATTGCAAAGTGCATGTATCACCTTTAAAGTGACTGGCTTTTACAATTATTTGAGAGGATTTTTTTAGCTATTTTAAATACATATTTTGTTTGTTAGTCAAGAATATCTGAGTGCAAGCAAAAATGACCTGGACATAGTCCAGAAAAGCTAACATTCTGTGTCTGGAATCTGGCATTATCTTAACTTCTGTGTTCCTATGGTCATCATAGCCTAGAATCTGCTTAAGTTCAAAGAAAGGAAGCACAGTTTCTACAAATAATGAAAGTGATGTTAAGAAACTGCCTGTGTCACACTGATAATAGCTGGAAAAAAAATTTAGTTAATTTTTGGGTCAGTTTGATTTTTTTTTAATCTTGTGTGCCAAGTAGAACATTTGACTAATGAGCAGAAATTATTGAACAAGTCTATCATTCTCCTCCTCTTTCTCATTTTTGGTGAGCCTTATAAACTTTTTTAAACTATGTTGTCTAGACAAAGACATTAAGAATTAATTACTGAAGTATGAACTGATAAACAGAAGGAAAGAAACATTTTCCATTCTATTGTTTTATCTCATAGTAATGGTAGAGCCAAATTCTACTTTTATTCTATGATTGTATTATAATATATTATTTAAAAATAGTTTTCATTTTCCTACAAAAAAAATTTTCAGTGGACTTTTTTGTTTGGTTGGTTGAGGCCATTGTTTAACAGAGAGCCAGTATTTACATGACCTTTTTCAACATGGCTGCTTATTGAAATCTTGAGAGGAGTTTTCTCTCCACATTGTTAAGATGGTGTCTTTTAATACAAAATAAAATTAAGAAAAAAATCTCAATTCATTTGCCATGTCCTAAATAGTTACCAAAGCGGTAGCATCTTCTCTGTGTTGTTATTTTCGATCTGTTAAAAGCAAACTAACCTTGCATACACTCAAATACACTCATCCGAAGGCATGGGCAGCTGGGCACAAAATAACCATCGGAGGTGGATTTATCATGTGTCCACTACACCCTTTAAGGGAGGGAAAATGCAAATTCGAAGATATAAGAAGGTAATTGCAATGATTACAATTGATGATGATTATTTTCTGCTGTACCAAGAACCCTTATAACACAATAAAAACAGCTGGGCAAAAAAATAAACAAAAATATCATAAAATAATGTTAAATGTGATATATATATATATATATATATATATATATATATATATATATGTTTAGAAAAGTTACTCAAACATTACTTATTATAGAAATAAATTTTAAATCATGAAAATCTACCAGGAAAATTAAAATGACTTAAGATTGTTTCTTTAATATAAAATAATTAAAATGCTCAAACTCAGTTACTTTAAATCTGTGTAACTGTGCATAAATGGCTTTATTCATTATTACATATTCAATGTTATTTATGCATAACAATGTGTTCATAGTGTATAGTCAGAGTCAATTGAAACTTATATAAATACATGGCATTTTAATTACACAGTATAGTTTTATATAACTTTGAAATAAGTGGAACACTGTTAAACTTTATAGCATTGACTAAGATATCCAGAATCTAAGATATAGTGTTCCATTAACATAAAATTTAAAGGAAGAAAACATACCACAAATATACAAACAGTATTATAATTTTCTAATGAGGCCCACATCTTGGCTTTTTTTTTAACCACACAGTGATTATGGAGCTGTGTTAGTATTTCCATAAGTCATTGACAGTTTCTGCTAAGATTAGTTCATCGCTCTTTTCTATAATTTAATAAAATCATGATTTTAATAGCAACCATAAAGATTGATCTCTCTAAGTTATTAAATATTATTTAAAGTCACATAACTAAAGTAAATATTCTAATGGATGCCTTAGGTGTACTATTTGCTGGCCTACTTAATGTTGATGGATGCAGCACCTTTGCAATTCATAGAAATAATATTCACATTATCTTGGTAAACTAATATTACAAATAATCTGACAATATACCTGTCTCATTCAAAAGACCTCTAAAAATTTAAACCTAGTTGATTCTAAACATCTGCATTCAAATTTTTAAAGAAAGCCAGTCTTATTACCTTATATTTGCCTGTTTAAATAAACCGATTATGGTTAAAGTAGGTCTGAAAGTGAAAACACATGAAATACTTTTGGTATTAAATGAGAACTAAGAGTTCTTGTGAATGACAAATGATAAATAAATTGTAATTTACACTGTGTCACAAATTAAATTTAGTTAGCAACTATTTTAAAAATTAACTTCTATAAGGTTGACACCTATTATTCAAATATCTTAAAAATATTTGTCCTTGGAATTTTGACAAATTAATTTCAGTGAAGTTATGAAAATGTTTTTGTATAGGTAGCGTCTAACTGAAAAAGAATAGCCACAAATTTCATTTCTTTTAATGAGTCATAGTTTTTTTTTTAACACACCAAATCAGAGAGTTGGGAGAATTTTTTAAATTTTTCCCATTTTATTGATATGTGTAAGTGCAAAATTTAATGTTTACATTGAAGTTTAGTAAATTAGTCATAGTTTTGAAAAAGTTTTGTTCAGAAATTCCAGAAAGTTTAAAACCTTAGATAATGCAATTATAATTTAATTTCAAAGCTAACACACATTAAATTTCTATTTGTCTTTTATTTTATATAAGTTGGCTTAATCACCATGGCAAAATTGTTATTTAGAGACTATTATTTGTTCTCATTTGGGGTACAAATGGAAGCTTAGAAAACAACTTTCCCAAGTTATGTAACACAGGAAGAGAACTACTTTCTGAGCCTCACATTTTTTGACCTTAGGCTGGGATTTTAAATCATTCTACACTGCCGTTAGAAGGTAAATCTTGGTTGTACAACTTGTGCATTTTTTTCTAGACTGGTTGAACATTTTAGGATTGAGGTGAACATTCTTAAAATATTTGCTGTTCTTAATTTTTCTTTTAAAATAAAACTATAATGAGAGACAGAAAATAATATACATAGAATTGTTCTTAAATAAACATATACAAGCACAGCTTAATCTCAACAGGCTAGCCTATGTGACTCCACATCTTACATTAAGAGCCCTTTACTTTTACATCCCTTAGATCAGTTACATGGTAATAGAAATATTTAATGATTGGTATGAAAACTGTGAAACAAATACAGATAAGCACTTGCTACAATCTGTTAAACTAGAAGTAAAATAAATATTATAAAACTAGGAGTTGGTAGAAATTATTAATATTTTTGAAAGCCCATCTTATTACCTTATTTTTGACCTTATAATTAATTGTAGCTAAAGTAGGTTTCTGAGAGAAAAAATATTAGACAAAATATTTTTTTGCCAAATGGGAAGAGAAATTTCCTTTAGAAAATAAATATTGAATAAATATGTTCAGTTTACTTTGACTCATACAAAAGCCCAGTAGACTATTTCCCCATTCCATGAAAAATTATTGATATTCTTGGAATACATAGTTATAATAGTTTATAGGACAAAAAAGCATTTGTTGATATGACCAGTTATCTTAGATAAGAGTTAATTAAACAGGATTGTCTAGATGGGAAAATGTGATCAAAAGTCTCCAGTGGAAGATTATCTTACTTCCAGCTCTAGAATAAAAGCAAAAGAAGGCTCACTGGAAAGAGTGCCTAATGATGATTTGACATCCTTGTGTGAATTTCACATACTTCTTTTGACAAACTAAGTTCGGTGAGGGTAAAGCTGAAGGAAGCTCCTGTGTATAAGGATATGGAGACCTCTGTCTTAAAAGGGCAAATAATTTAACTTCTGGCAACACCTGTAAGAGCTTGGCATAAGATATCTACTTGCTCTTCTAAAAGTAACAACATGATGCTAAGACCCCCTAACTAAGGTTAGTGAGATCTGACACAGACATTTTACTCCCTGGGAAGTAACATATTAATTTAATACTTTATGTGGTTCTGACTGTAACAATTTATCATTGTAGGAATAGAAAATAAGTATATTGGTTAATGTGATTATCTATAAATTAAACTCAATATATAAAATACCCAAAATGCATAAGGACACAAAAAACATTGTAAGATGGAAACTTTAGGTCACAAATATGAAGGTGACTTTTAGAGTGAAAGAAGAAAACATAAAAAGTTCATCACTGTCTCCCAGATACCAATCACAGTTACATTCCTTGAGTGATAGTAGTTTGAAAGTCAAGATTTTAACAGGATGAGGTGGCAATTACTTGGCACTCTGGCGCTTGGAAGGCAGAGAGAAGACCGACACATTCTGTGGCAGACTGGGCAACTTGGTGACTTAGGTGGTCCCATCTAGAACAACAACAAAAAAGAAGAAAAAAAGAAAAAAAGAATTGAAGATGTAGCTCAGTGCATAACCCTGTGTTCAATTTCCAATATTATGTATAATAAAAGAAAAAAAGGCATAGTTTCACCAGCAATACACTATAAAAAAGATGCAACCACGTTAATGATTCAAAATGTATCAAAATATTTCACTTTTAATTTATTAATTCTTAAGTCAATCTTTTGGAACAGATTTTCTTCATATAAAAATAAAATTTTGTAAATGTGTAGTGCTTTTTTGTGACAATGGTGGGCATATTTATGGATGTCTTCATTAAAATATATTACAGCAGGAGCTCCCAATTCTTGGGTCACTGGGCATCAGAAGCAGATGAGCAGAGAGGGAGGCTCTGTCTCCTTCCACTTGCTTCTTTTAGTTCTAATGGTACCGCAAATTGACAGGAGGAGAAATTTCTTTCTCCGCCCCCCTCCTGCTGCTGATCACCTTTTCAAAGTCATCCTCCAACAACCTACTGCCTAACAAAGATCTCTTTCCCTCTTGGTAGAAAGGCCAGCCCAAGTAATCCGGTGTATCTGAAAGATTGGGGCCCACTGTCTTAAGCCATCTGAACTAGAATTTGCTACCTCTTTTTACTCAAAAAAGAGTAATTTATTATTGAAAATGTGAAAGCTATGATAAAAAAGAAATAGGGCATATGTAAAATGTAATCCTAATAGACATCGTCTGGTGTTTGTCCAGGCCTTCTTTGGGGGTTAATTATTGTCATTCAGCTCTCAGACCTTTATCTTATGAATGACATCAGGAAAGAGGAGGATTAGAAGTGGAATTTTTTGTTTCCTTTGCTCTGAGGAAGGTTTTTAATTTAGCATGATGTCATATGTTTATTATTTTTATGATTTCTCTTGCAATTTAAGTTCTGTTTGTCCCTCCCAAAATAAATTACTCATTTTTAAAAAATGGGCATTTGAGCTGTACTTTCTCAAAAGAGAAAGTATAAATGTGCATTAAGAACATATTTAAAAAGCGCAGGATCTGTGGTCACTAGAGAAATACAATTCTAATTTACCCTAAGCATTCATCTTTCTCCAGTAAGAATGACCACAATCAAGGACTGAAATAACCATAAATGATGACAAAGCTGAGGGAAATGAAGCTTGCTACTTTTTCATGTAAATGTCAATTAGTACAGTATCTGTCTATGCATGTCTACCTCTCTCTTTTCCCATATATTCATGCACACTTATTCACATTTACAGAAAAGAGTTGATTTTCACGCACTTGTTCTATATATGTATAAACATTATATATATATATATATGTGCATACATATATACACAAACTCACCATTTTACTCTGTTTTGGCAATTTTATCATTGTGAATTTTTTATTCAAAATATTTACACAAAAATTTTAAGTACAGGTCATTCACTACATGGCCTATTGATGCAATCAAGAGACATGGTGTTTGAATGTGTCCTCCAAATTCTCAGGTGATAGAAGTTTGTTTTATATAGCAATGGTCTTGGGGAATGTTTTAGAGCTTATAAGAGTGAGTTCTAGCAGCAGGTTGTGCCAGCATTGAGGGCACTGCCTTAGAAATGATTCAGATCGCCCTTCCAGGAACCTTAGGCTCCTGTGAGAACAACTCATTGTGAAAGAAGCCGGGTCTCAAAGTTACTGTCTGACTTTCTATTTTGAGATGTAATTTCTTCACTCACACACACTCCAGCTCTTCTGATCCCATCAGATATGAGACCCTGACAGAGAAGAAACAAATAGATCTGTCCAATCTCAAAGTTTCAGCCTCCGAAGATGTGACCTAGTTTGTTAGAACAACAAGACACATGGTAAACACGGATGTATGGATTAATGCCTGTGTGGCATAACATATGGTTTGCAACAATTTTATTTTTGTAAGTTTGAAGAGTGCAACATACAATAACAATAAAACCCGTGGGATAGCAAGTACATATGCTAATAAACAAAAGCCTCTAAAATCATTGCCAACTAATATTTTTAAATAATTTTATATAATAATCTTTTATTTGATGTATTTTTAGCTACACTGTAATTCTATGAGGTGACCATTATTTAAAGAAGTTGTAAATGAAGTATTAATATTCAATGCATGAAGATTGACATCTCTGAATATTCTTACATACATATAGAACTATCTATCTATCTATCTATCTATCTATCTATCTATCTATCTAAAGTCCAATCTATGTAATCGCTGGGAAAGGAAGCCTTCTATACATTATTTACCTTAGTAGCATCACAATTTGAGGATTATATGACAAGGTACTTTTAAAAAATATACTCATAATTATCTTAGCAGAAGTAAACATATTAACACCAAACTTAAAAAATAATATTTTCAGCTATTAAAATGTATCATTTTTGAAAAAAAATTACATTATTGTAGCATATTATAATATTCATTGGAATTACTTTGAATTTTATAATTTATTATTTAAACATACGAGGATTCATGGGTAAATTTATTGGAATAATTCATATTAAAATGGAGGAAAATTATTCATGCATAGAATTTTTATTAAAAGGAAGAGACATATTAATATTATTGACTTCTTTTATTTATTAAGTATACACTTTCTCAAATAATCTTAGGAATGCATTCAGCCATTCGCTCTGTTAACAAAAGATCCTAAAATGAAAACTATGCAGGTTGTGAACATTGCCCGGGTTCTAATGCATATTTAAAGAAAGAAAATAAAAAGAAGTCCTTTTAAGAATTTAGATAATTAAATTTTACTTATTACCAACCACTTCTTCTCAATGCTATAAAAATTGACCTAATGTGGAAAAAATATATATTGCCCAGACAATCTCTTGCTCTTTACCGAACAGGGATGTCCTCATCAGTTTGAGTTCCAAAGTCTAAGTCCGTTACAAATTTATTTTTCCCAACACTCAATAAATCTGAAGAGATCAAGTGCTCTTTAAGGATGAGGTCATTTTATCTAGCATTCCTGGAGCAACTGACTTTGGTGTGTATCTAGTCAGATTTTGATCTTAAATGTCTCTTCACAGAAAAGGATGTTATGGCACATTCAGTGAGTTCTATTTGTCATTGACATTAGGGCACACTAAATATCCCTCTGTAATTTTCATAAATAATATTCCTTATCAGTAGTTTGAGATTGTTCACAGGTTTATATGAGTCAATGACTGAAGGTCTGCAACTTATATTTGAGAAGACAGAAAACATTTTAACCTGGATTTCTGTCTACAAAGTAATATATAAAAATAATCATGATTGTTGTACATAAACTTAAAATTCAAAATGAATATAAAATTTACAATATTATAAAAATAATTTAAAATAAAGCTTCTGGAATATTAAATCAGGATAAAAAATGATTGTATCTCTCATTCCACAAGATCAATATTGTAGCATAGTGATTAGAGCCCGCATTTATTCAATAATGTCATTGGGCAATAAAATTAACAGACATTGAAGTCACTTTTGTATGTGCACAATTATTTTAAGAGCTTACATAAGGATTTTTCCAGACAATAAATATAGTAACCCAAATAAAAAATATGCTTGCAAGAGGGCTTTTAGAGTCGATTTTTTAAAGTTTTAAGCAATCAATTACATGAGTAATGAAAGCTGTTATGAAAAAAAAAAAACTTTGATCTTTTTATTGGTTAGATTATTAGAAAACACATATTCAGTTTAAAAAGTTCTGTAATCATCTCTTTGACTATTAAAATTTTCTACCCATAATTGATAAAATTTAATTCAGTTATGAATATATTCAATGGGAAAAATTCTATAGACAAATAAAACGCATAAATTGAGATTATCCCACATTTTTCACATTGAATATTTTATTTAATCAAAATTAATTTTGGTTTAAAAACTATAAAAAGTCTTAGTTATCCAGAATGTCTTAGTTGAAATCATGGCTCTTTCTTTCCTCATAAATAATTTTGGAATAAATGTTGTCTTTTAAAAACTATTTTCATTCCATTTTTTCTTATAAATTATCTTAATACTTAAATTAGAGGTCATATCCTTAACAATAAAGTTAAAAATAATTTCACTGGATAGAATTTATCAATTTAAAGCATTAAAAATTCTTGATGTAATAATTATTTTCTTAATTTATAATGCTTATTTTTTAAAAATTTAGTTGCTGTATATTGAACAGAAACTTGAATAAAATGTATACTCAAATGATTCCCTCTGTTTTGCAAATGTGCCAAGATACCATGGTACTTTTTATAAGTCACTGAGGCTCCTAGTGTTGAGGTGATTCTCCCAGTTCTTCATATTCTTCAGATGATTCTCTTTCAGTTTATTCTGACAGAAACTCGACAAAAATCAAGTAGACAGGAGCCTGAGGTTCAGAGGGAAGCGGTTTGGGCGACTGAGGGTACTTCTGCCTTGGTTGGTAGGAGTAGAAATGGCTGCCTTTGTCGGGAGGCATGGCATTTCCACTTTTACAATGATCTCTCCTTGCATTTGGACTGTCAAGACAGAGGCAGAAGCCAGGAACATCTTTACCATCTGTTCTTGGCATAGGTTTTCAGCATGGCTGCCAACGAAGAAACAGCTTCTTTCAGTACACACCTCAGTGACAGTTTACCTACCTTTTAATTCTCCGCGAGGTTACATTACAGGTGACTTGGCAGTGGAACCACGGACCAAATCCCAGCACAGGAATTGCTCAAAAGTAATTATCTCACCATTTTAGAAGTATTTGGATACTTTCAGGCATATTCATTGCTGAATTTTATACACTTACCTAAAACTTGTATTATGATTTAACAATAGTGACTTCCAGAATGCTGTGAAGAAAATGTATAAATGAAATGGGATAGATCTTAAGGTAAAATAATGCGAAGCTCAAATAATGTGAATAGAGCAATTTCTATAAAAACAGGTATTGGATGTGAAAGGGTAATTTCCCTATACCTTATGTTTTGTTGCACACTTTTTTCCAGTGGCTATTTATGCATTTTCGGTGATGACCTTACCATTTTTTAAAAGCCCCGTCTGGCACTCCTTTTACTTTGGAGATTAGCTTTTCAACACATTCAAGACCATATTCAGGCCATAGAAGTATCTTTAATATCTTTAAGCTTAAGATCTCATGAAAAATAAAAAAATGTGATTTACTTATTATTTATATTTGCAAAAGGGAAAACAGATCTAAAACTTAAATGAGTTTATAGTAGTTCTTACTAACATAAATTTGTAAATTCATATAACAAATCAAAATCACATAATTAACAAATATCTTCATTTTGTTTTCTTCCATTAATAACAAAATATATATTATGGACACTCTAGAAGTTTGCATTAATCGTATGGAAAGTAATGCATAATCAGAGACTGGACTCGAGCCTATAATTTGCTCTGTTGACAAGCATAGAAACTGATAATAGAGGATGAATCATAGATATTTTTCTGAATTAATACAGCTGCTTGCTATTACATGCAATTATTCGCATTCATTCCCTCATTCAGATTTAAAATAAGCAGAAACATATGGATTTTTCTTTAGACTTTAAGGTCCATAACTCAGTATCTGTAACAATATCATAACTTACAGACAGATATATATGACCTCTTCTGAACTCTAATGTCTTGCAAAAGAGAGTCCATTATTTGTGAGCTAATGTACTATAAGAAAAATATGTTAATTGCCTTGTGTAAAGATGTATTACTGCTTGCCCTTGGTGATGTCAATATAGCCGAAACATTCTAAGGTCTTCGGAATTTATGAGCAAAAAATGATGCTATTTATTTATCAGTCCATTATTACATTGACATAATGCTGTACATTTTAGTAAAATATTTTTAAATCTTGGACATGAGCCTAGGTAATATATTGATTTTCAACCAAATAGGATTCAAACAACATTTCAGAACCCTTTTTGTTTCTCCATATTACTGTTTACCGTCAGGTTATCCAAAATTGTAAAGGTATAAGAGACAGCAACAATTCTTAAATTAAGCCACCACTGTTCGCTAAACAAACTCCCAAATCTTTTAATTTCACAACTTTCCCCTGTGATTTCATAGCTTCATTTCTAAATGAACTCTAAGGTTTTCAGATCATTAGGAACTTCTAATTTGCCATGTATGTAATTTTATTAAAATAAAGCTTTATTCAGTAAAATCTGAAATATGATAATGCTTGAATTACCTTCCATATTTCTTGTACTCCCCAAAATCCTACTACTTATATGACCACAGCTCTGAAAGTCATATTTATTTCTTTATTGATACCTCTAATGTTCTGTGGACCATATTATCTATCAAAAGCACCTAAGGTGACTTGTTAAAAACAATGTTTGTTCTTCTGATTTGAATAAAGGAAAAGTTATCTGTCTTCCAAAGGCTCATTCAGCACTGTGTTAGGATTGCAAAATGGAAGAAATAATATTTAATAATGAATTGGTAAAGCATGAGAGTTTAACCTCTGCTTTCAAAGTAAAATAAGAGCAATGACAATACCAGAAGCTGAGTTGAACGGCAAAATTAAGCATTCAAAATTGTGATGTCTTTACCGTGAGCCTCAGTTTCCTGATCATGTACTCAAAAATCAAGAAAGTTTGTTCTAAACGTTAGCTCTGCTATTCCATAGACAAATGGTCTTCTGGTTTCCTTAAATATCCTCCTCACCTTGAAAAATAGATCAGAAGTACATCTGCATCCTAAGCAATGGGCAAGGGTTAAAGGCCATAGAAAAGCATAACCAATGTAGAAAGGCAGCCTGGAAACAGGGAAAGCTGCTTAGGTGGTTTCAGTACCACTAGATCTGGTTTCGGTCTTTCGTTTTTTTTTTTTTTTAAATTAAATTAAGTAAACCACGAAATATTTCTTTGTCTATTTGTCTACAATTTTACAAGTAAAATGGCTTTGTTTTTGAGACAGAGTCTCACTCTGTAGCCCAGGTTTATCGTGAACTCATTGGTGTATCCCAGGAAGGCCTTGCACACAGGACAATTCACCTGCTTCATTCTCCTGAGTGCTGAGGTTACAGGCGAGCACTGCAGCACCCAGGTTTTATGTGGTGCTGGGGAATAGAACTTGGGTACTGACCATTTCCTTGGTAAACACTTTAGCCACTGAACTAGTCCTCCAGCCTATAAAATGGAATATTATCTAACCCTGAGCCATCAGTAAAATAGAATGCTCAAAATTCAGTGGAGAGGATTTTCTTCACATAAACTGCTAAATATTAGTGGATTATTTTATTCTGGCATATTTTTTTCTGTGAAGATTTTTTTTTTGTTGAAGAGAACACATATTTCTTGAAATTTCATAAATAACTACAGAGTTGTGATGTACAGATTTATGTGTTTAAATAATAAATAAAAACAACATAAACTAGCATAATCACAAATTAGAGAAAATCTTACCAAATTTAGGAACACAACACTTATAAAATATAAGGTTATCATTTTAATTGCCTAAGCCCCTGGACTCAATGTATTACAAAAGGAAACTATTAAGAGACCCCCTATTCACTGATACCATTTTTCTGTGTGAGTGTAATATCGATTTTTTGCTGCAAAATAGTAATGAAATTCAAATTTCCACACTGGAATATTTTCTTTAGTAAATATAGCCTTTTGTGTCACAATAATTACTTAAAAGGGTATTTAATGAAACTTCAGAATGTCCTTATAATTTATCAGTAAAAATTGAGGAGTAAATCTTTATAAGTATCTCAAATGAGATATTGTTCAACTTATCTATAGCTGCATAAAATGTCACCGCCAGAAATATGGACTTAAAAATAGTATTTGCTTTACTGATGGATATGCAAATTTAGAAGATCTCAGCAGGCTTGGCCCATCACTAAATTATGTTAAAAAAGAAGACAATTTCAGACAATATCAAATACAAGCCCTTTCCTACCCTCCTTGATTAGGGAGTGTGCTTATGAAGTCATGTATATTGAACTTATAATACTTAGCTAATAACTCTGAAGTTTTTTGTGCTGATGCTTCACAGACTATTTCTTGTAGAAAGAAGACTATTTTAAAAAACAAGGAGACTCACTAAAAATTTTAAAGCTATCCTTTTCAAGTCTTTTCAAAACAACACAGCTTCTCTGGATCTACGCACATTTTGCCATAGCAGCTTGATTGGACTCTAGCAAAAGTGGCTCATTCCAAAGAGATCAGTGGACATGTGAATGACTTTTGTCTAATTTTCTTGATTAGCTCTTGAGAAAGATATCAGCAAATTATGAACTAAAGGCCAAATCAAACCCATTGAATATTTTTTGTAAATAAAGACTCAGGCACATTGTTACATGCAAACATTTAGATATCACTTATTAGTGTTCTGCAATACAAAACAACATCAAGTCGCTATGGGAGAGGTCATATAACTAAGGAAAAACCTTCACCTGCTGGCCCTTTAACTCAAAACCAGTGTATTAATTTCCAGTTTAGATTATTCATTGATTCACGAATAAATGGATAGCTTTCAAAGGAAAAGTATCAGGCAGATTTAAAGGAAATAGAACAAGAAAAATAAAGAAAGGCTTTGAACTTTCTTATTTAGGTGGATAAGAGAAAAAAATGGAAATACTGAAAGACAAACAAGGACCTCAGTTATATAAATTTAAATAAGAGATGACAAAAACAAATCCAAAGGTCTAAATCTTAAGAAAATTTTGAGACAACTCCCATTAATTTTGAGAAGAACTGAAAGTATGTATTCTGGTGAATTCCTCAATTGCTGTTTTCATTGATTTTATTATCTATTCTTTAATTTCCCTTAATGTTGAGGAGTGTTTATATTTGATACTCTAAGCTTCTTACATTTATGTCTGGTGTACGTGATTTTTTAAAAGATCATGAATCTTCTGAATGAGAAGGATGAGAATTTGCTCTATATGTTATACTTAAAGAACTGTACTGAAACCATTATGCAGATGCACTGTAAAGACACAACAGCAGTTGTGACTACCTGACTTAACAGAATCCTCAAACACCCAAAGTAATGGCTGGCAATGCAATTAGATGAAAAGACCCTGATGGTTTAAGAGTATCCTGAGTGTATCTTGAAGACAAGGAGAATGCTAATATTGAGGATTAAACACTAATGGGGCAAATTCAATTTTTAGAAATGGTTGTGAGAACATTCCTAATTGTATATGATCTTTCCTCCTCTTCCTATGTTTTGTGAAGAGTATTGTTATTGTCCGGATGCTTAATATTTCCCAAAGATCCAAAATATTTAGTTCCCAGGGTATTTTTTGGCCAGATGGTAGAAACATCCAAGATGGGAACTAGTGAGAAGACTTCAGGTCAGTAGGGATTTACATTTGTGAATATTCCAGAATTCTAGGCTCATCTGCGCTCTCTCTCTCTCTCTCTCTCTCTCTCTCTCTCTCTCTCTCTCCATTCTGTCTTGTGATGAAAATGTGTTTGTTTCCCACATACCCTTTCTATTATAAGCTGCTATCGCTAGTTATGCAAAACCCAGGGTCACCTGATTTTGAATAGGATCGTTCAAAAACAAAATAGATCTTTAATATGTGTTTAATACCTTGACCTAGTTTTTTTATTGTTAAATGAAAATAATCACAGTTTCTCTTCTGAAACTCATAGAGCATTGGCAGCAATAGACGGAGCTTTTAGTAATCAGTATACTCTTTTTTTTTCTACTACTTTTATCATTTATTTTAAATTCTACATTCAGACTTCACATAGAATAATAAAACCAATTTTTAAAACATAAACTTAAAAACAATTATATTATCTTTTCATTATGTAATAGAGCATTAAATTAATCACTAGCCAAATAATTTCATACAAACATTAACCTACTTTAATACATATATTTTGGGTTAATATAAAATATATTTTTTAGTAATTTGCTCTACGTGCGGTACTTATTCTGAGATGATTAAACCGTATGAATCAGATGAAAGATAAACATAGATTTAGGTATTTTGATCATGCTAGTCGTTTTAGCTACAAACTTAAAATTTATTTATGATAGCATATTTAACCTAATTTTCCCTCACTCTAATGTGAAATCTAATACCACAGTAGTTCAACATTTTGACTAGATTCTTTATGAGTATATTTTTATTTTATGAGCTTGATTTTAAAAATTAGCAGTCTTTGTATAGTTTTCATAATTTGGTACCTCTTTATTACCTACATTTATCCTCATTCCATTAAGTTTAATTTACGCTGCAAGAAATGAAGTCACAAAACCATTGGCTTACGTAAACAAAAGGTGATTTATTGCTCGAGTTACTTTTCCATTGGGTAACAAGAGTGTTTTTTTTTTTTAAATTGTGTGTTCACTTTGAAAAGTAAAGATGTCCCAAATTGATAAATGCTGATTTTTGTGCCAAAGAGAGCATAAGTTAGCATTACTGAAATTGTCCTGTAGGCAGACATTATGTATGTTCATGTTTAATTGACCAGAGAAAGTCATGCGGAGATATTTTCAAGAAGATAGAAGTGGGTCAGCCTGAAGTGCTAAGTCACATGATTATATATAATTTCAATGAAGTTTGTATACATATGGGGGCAATATATTTTGTCACAATTATGTAATTTCTCCTCTTGCTTCTACGCACAAATGCATGCAACTCTGTCTCAAAGAACACAACACAATAGCACCATAAAAATTAGCATATGCTCAAGGTCAAAAATCTCATGATTAGATAACAATATGTATTCCCTTAAGCGATCATGTATCAAATTAAGGATCAAAGGTATATTGGAAGAAGAATTTGACCCAAGAGTAATCACGAAATTATGGATGATGTCTAACTCCCCAGCAGTCTTCGGTTTCAAATGCCTATTGCAACACTTTTTTCCTGTGTTTTTCAATGTGCCAGTTGCATAATGAAGCTGTAGTTGGCATCACTTCATTATTGAAGTATGGCAAGTCATGCTACATGGCTTATTTTAGGAAAAGAAGTCTAAAAGGAATTTTATATGAGTAATGTACACTGTCATCCTAAACTCTAGCTCTTTGCATCTCGTTGGCCATGACTCTTAAAGTTTTCTGGTTTAGGTGTCAATAGTGAGGTCAGAGAAAACTTGTTTTATAGGAGAACCCTGTTTGTATCATATATAGAAATAAGAATAATTCATGTGTTTTCCTACATATTTTATATTTATTTTCACACCACAACAGACATACTAAAACACACTCTTCTGCTATTGCTTTCCTCAAATTTGACAATAATATATAATTAAAAATAAAATATCTAGAAATGATTTCTCTCATTTAAGTGCCCTTACAATTCCAAAGAATTGTATGAAATATCTGGCACTAAATATACACCGAAATTATAAGCTTCAGTCATGGGTGTATATTAGGAGTTTTCAAGAAAGCAAAGGGATATACTGTTTTAGAATGTTCATGGGATGCAGAGCCAGACAATCCTAAATTAACCCCTTGTTCTGGTGTTTGTTAAACATCGGATTGTCACTCAGAAAATCCTTGATATATCTTTCTACTTAATAGTATCTATTGGCCTATTTAAGTAGTGTGGGTTCAGATAAAGAAAAATAACTTTACACATCTATAAAATATTGATATTTAGCAGAATGAGATAAAACTAAAAAGAAACACTGTAACATTTTGTTATTAAGGCTTCTAGCTGGTCATCCAGATATAACAGTCTCAGCTTCCTATTAGTATTCATATTTTTTCGAATGTCAGTGCAGTTTTCTAGAGTCAGTATTTCCATATTCCTAGTAATGTGTTTGAAGTATCAAAAGCTGGATTTCTCTTATCCAAAATTGGATACAAAGGTGGGTGACAAAGAAATTGGGTATGATCACCATAAAACACTCTAAACTCTTAAGCTTAGGGAGAGAGGATGAAGAGAAGGGTGTTTGTGTGGAAAGTTAAATGCCTGTCCTGTGTATATATAAATGTATCAAAATGAAACTCATTAATCTGTGTGGCCAATATTTAAAAGAAGAAAGGAAGGAAAGAAAGAAGGAAGGAAGGAAGGAAGGAAGGAAGGAAAGAAGGAAGGAAGGAAGAAAGAAAGACTGAAAGACAGACAGAAAGAAAGAAGGTCAAGTTTTATCATTCACAATTTCCTAGTCAGGTGATTCCAACATAGTTTAATTTTTGTATCTCCAATTGTACTTCCTCTAAAAAGTGAAAACATAACAAGGAGCTCCTTTGTCTTCAGCTACAGATAGGCCTTGTTGTGGTCCTCAGTGGCTAACGCGTGGGAAGAACTACAGGCGCCGAGTACTTAACGGGTGCTTTGACTTAAAGAGAAGTAAGTAGTGGCAGCAGATTTTACTCTCTGTTTCTTTGGAAGCACCAGATCTGAGGACGTTGCCACGTGAAGAGACAGCGACTAATGACTATTTTCTGGGGCTATTGTTGAGTTCAGCTATATTCAACTAAGCAGTGGATCAAAACTCATTACACAAGTGACAGAACGGCTCAGGAAAATTACCGATTTTTTTAATGCAATTTACTTTAGAAAAATTGCTCAGTTTAGTCTGTTGTGTCTGCCCCATGGCCATTTAGCCTTGCTAACAGACATTCCTACACAAAAATGGAAAAAAAAAATATGTTATTATGGACATGTAGAGGTTAAAACTCAAGGTTGTAGTTTATGTGAGTAAAATACAATATATTTTGGTAATATGATAAGTAGGTTATTAACAGATAGGCTGCTGATAAGTCATCTTTTGTTTAATCATTTTAGTTGTGTTTTAAGACCTTTCTCTGGTCTCATTTTCAGTGTTAAGGGGATAGGAAGCTGAGTTTTAAAAGGAAAATAATCACAGTATAAAACAGCGAATTACTCACATTTTGGCATAACTTTAGAGCAACCCAAAATAGTCCTCATTTCAATACAGATGTCTGTATTGCATGACTAAAGCAGACTCGTCGTTGGCAAGCTTCTCGAGGTTCTGTGCATCCAAGAAGAGCTGGCAAGGTAAATGGGTTCCCACCATCATAAACACTGAAGGGAGACCTGGGAAACGTCTCAGATTTATCAGGAAAGAAGAAAGCAGGATCATAAAACTAGAAAGCTCAAGCAGGAAGTAGGTTTGTGCACACCAGTATAAAAGAAAGCCACATCGGGCTGCATATTGGTCAGGTGCCATCCTCACAATGGCCATCATGATCTCTGCACTCTCATTGGTATATGAACCTCCAAAGGGTTCTAAACAGTCCCAGAAAAGGTACAAACAATGAAATATAATAATTATGACCTGAGCACAGTCATATGTTAAAAAACCCCACATAGTTAAGAAACAGATTTATTTTTCCCATTTTATTGATATGTATATGTGCAACATTTAAGGTTTACAATGAAGTTGAGCATTGTTGTGCACCTACGTATCTTATCAAGGTGACAAGGACTTTCCCACTTTCCTTTTTCACTCCCCCTACCCACCCTTTCCTCCCTCCCCTCCCTACCCACCTGTTTCACTTTGTTTTTTGTTTGAAGTTCCATGAAAGTTGTGATCTGGGTCTCTCATATCAGAGAGACCATCTGATGTTTCACCTTCTGCTTCTGACTCACTTCACTAAGCATGATGCTCTCAAGCTTCTTCCATTTGCCTGCAAAAGCCTCCAAGCTGTTGGACTTTGTAGATGCATAGTATTCCATTGTGTATAAATACCACAGTTTGTGTATCCATTGGTCTGTTGATGGGTATTTTGGTGACGTCCATGTTTTAGCTATCTTTAGTTGTGCTGCTATGCTTTGTTTGAAGATAGATATATAATGACACATATTCATTCACTATGGTATTATTATGTTGATTATTTTCACTATCTGAGGATACTCTGGACTATGACTATTAATTCCTCCCTGTCTCCCAAATCCTAACAACCATTGATTTAAAAATATATATGTTTTATTTTTATTTTTGCCTTTTCCTAAAACTCATACATTTAGAATTATATAGTATGTGACATTTTAATTTTTTTACTTAGAAATATGCATTTAAGCTTTCATCATCTCTGTATGACTTGATGCATCATTTTTATTAGCGAACAATATGACACAGTGTATCTACTCACCTACTGAAAACTGCTGTGCTCACTTTTAGATTTTTAGGAATTATGAATGAAACTATTATAAAGTAATCATCTATCACACACTTTTTAAAGTCTACATAACAAAGAATGTGACTTCAGATCACTTGATGTAATTCATGACACATACAGAAAGAATGCCCACTTCACTCATATTCGCTTCTTCACTCATATTTGAAATGAATCAAAGTCCTTGCTCCACACACTCTTGGGGGGTTCATGTTATTAATGTTCCAATTTTTCAGTTGTCATTGTTTTAAATGGGAACTCTTAAAAGAAATCCAATAGGGGATTAGATCTCCAAGAAACTTTCCCTTAGTAGTGAGCTACCACAGTGGACTAATTTATTATCTTATTTGATCAACAGGACAAATAAATAAAAATAAATAAAATATGCAGGGATATATTAAACTAAAAATATCATGCCATAAATTTGAAGTGTTTCACCTTTTAAATATTTTTCTTCAAATACAGGAGAAAAATAAAACGTATTACAACACTTTGTCACATGGTTGTTCATGCTTGTCATCCCAGCACTCCGGAGGCTGAGGCAGGCAGGTTGCCAGAAGTTCAAGGATAACTTGGGCTACACAGTAGTTCAGGAGTAGTTCAGGTGCAGCCTGGACTATAGAGTGAGACCCAGTCTCAAAAAAAGAAAAAATAATGTATCGTAGGGTCTGAGGCCTGTTTGTCAATCTGAAGTTAAGGATTTTTTTTATTCATGATGCTCTCACTTACATTACTGTTCTGTTCTACTTTCATACAGGTATTTTGCAGCTCTTGTCAGTCCATCTCATTATTCCATGCCATTACTTTTGTCATTTAAAATATTTTCATTGTTTTATTTCTCACTTTAAATGAATTTTGCCTGTTATTACGTTAACAAATCAATATTTGCTTTTTAATTTACTGTCATTGAAGATTTTAAATGAAAAAGCAAATTACTTTTAAATAACAAATGTTCTCTACTGGATTTTATTAGCTTGGGTGGGTTTTCATTCACAAGTTACCCTGAAGTGCAGAGGTGAATGGACAGGCTTTAAGTTGGATTAAAGAAGAGATAAAATATCTATTCAGTGTTATCAGGAAAAAATTTTAGTCACAAGAATATGATATTACTCTTAAAAATGAGTGGATATTTGGCAAATCACCAATGATAGAGACATCGTTCCTGTAAAGTTATGCTGTATAAAACCATTACAGCTGGCCTTTTCACCATAATCCCATTTTTCTTATTTCTGAAAATGTTTCTGTGTGCCTGTTATCAATGTACCATATAATACTCTGTGCCAACCAAATATCCCGTTAGCAAACCACACCATGAGATTTTAGCACTGAGGTAGTGTTAACACTATATTATTTTATGAAGATTTAAATTTAGTTAATACAAAATGAGACTTCTTAAGTTAGAATATCTTGAAGTGAGACAACCACGTTGCAGCTGCAGGATAAATTTGTGGACTTGTGTAATGCTTCCAGAGTGAAGCAAAGCCAAGAATTGAATACACGTCATGGAAGGAATTCACTTTCAAAAGTTTGCAGCAGGTGTTTGATACAGTTTTCATATCAAAATCGAGCTCCTTTTTGCATTATTTGGAATACAACACAGAATAGAAAAATCATGCAATGAAAACTAATGGAATGATTTTTTGCATCTCTAAAATATTGTACTTCTAGCTACAAATGTAAAGATATAGGTATTCATTAAATTATACACAAATTAGAAAAAATAGAGAAAATTATGATAGTGCTGCAAAGTTTCATTTTGCTTCAGTTAGGCCAAGAACATTTCACTCAGCATCAATTATTATGGGAATGTTAGGTAACATATTTTCAAAATTTGAAAAAAATGTCGCTCATTGTGAGTTAATCTCAATATTAATTATGGGTCTCTTACTATTTTTATTAATAAAATAATTTTCACCTGATTTATTATTTAAAAACAATATTTTATCATTGATAACTCATTAGTTTTGCGCACATTATTAACTCATTGTTAAGCTAGTATTAATAGTATTATTAATAATCTATCATTTCTTTTATTTGTAAAATAATTAAAAAGGCCTTTTGGTTATATTGATAGATCCATTTTGCCATGCATTAAATAAATTAAATACCATTAAATATTCTATTAAATACCATTTAGTTATTCTGTTTTTTTCATTTTTATCTGCTTATTTCTGTATTTAGTCATTGTATATGAAATGATTTTTCTAATTCAATTCCCCAGCATCATATAAGTCAGGCATGATGCCAACAATTCTAATCCTGGGACTCTCGGAACTGAGGCAGGGGCGTTGCTGTGAGGCTAAGGCTGGGCTACAGAGTGAGCTCAGGACCAGTCTGGACTAGAGAACAAAACCCTGTTTCAAATAATAGTAATTATAAAAATTTTCAATTAATCTTGCATCAAACATTAAGTATATGTGTATCTTTATCACTTATTAATTTTACCAACTGATATGATACTTTAATGGTGTTAGTATTTCCTAAAATATTACATCTCTTTCACATTTTTGTGAAGTTACCTACTATTTTACATATAATACAACTGATCATCTACAATCGTAAAGAAACCCACATTCTATGAAAGCAACAGCAACAACCACCTTTCTTTCTTTCTTTCTTTCTTTTTTTCCTTTTCTGAACATAGGTTGACTTGAATGTATTACACAATCTATAAGGTTATCATATGCTCTTTAATATATAATATGCGTGGAAGACACTTTTAGAACCATTTGAAATGCTCAGTGGTTGAGAGGGATATTGACAAGATCCTGTCCTGTGGTTTTCATAATTACTATTCACTTTCTTTTAGAATCGATGAAATAAGAATTCTTTGTTACACTCAGCATGCTCTCCAAGGAGTTGGGATTTCCCAGGTGTAGAATAGATTTTTAAACATTTTCATCATGTTTCCATATTGCAAAATCTCATTGTCTTATGTGTAACTGCCATAAATTTTACTGCAGCCAATTACTGTTCTGAAACAAAATAATAATTGTTTAAACATTGTTGGCACGGAAGACTTGAGAGACTCCACCTGTTTCTCCTCTCCCTTATGCTGAAATTTCTGTAAGTCATTTGAAAATATCAATTACTAACTGCAGATAAATATTTTAATATTTAATTAAGTAAATCTTAAGTGAATCTTTCAAGGAAAATATCTGTTTTATTCTTAGAATAGGAATTTAGTGAACAATTGCTGTGATTAAATGAATCAAGAAAGACTCAGATTTTTGTATGAGGGTGCACAATGCATATCCTATGCGTAATGGATGTCAGTAACAATGACCTCCTATGGTAGGAATGGCTTGTATCTAGAGTTCACAAGCAATTCTTAGTGAAGTTTTGAGGGCAAAGGATCCCTTGTACATAGTAGGTGGGACTGTAAATTGCTGCAACCATTATGGACATCAGTGTGGAGAGTCCTCAGTAAAACTGAAAATAGATTTTTCATTTTCATTTTTCATTTTTCAATAGCTCTTCTAACTACACTTCTTCCAGAAGAGTTACAGATGTCATATAGTGGTGACATATGCAAATCCATGTTTATAGAAGCACAATTCACAATACCTAAACAGTGGAAACCCCGCCAGATAGACTTAGAAAATGTGGCATACATACACAAAGAAATACTCATGTGATACAAGGAAAAAAAGTGTAGTCATTTGTAGAAAAACGAATTCACCTTGAGACTGCTATGCTTCTTGAAGTGAAATATACACAGAAGATTAAATACCACACGATACCACTATGAGAAACCTGAAGTATAAAATCAACATTAAAGAAGGATGGTATAGAACAGAGAAGTGGATTTTGAGGAGAGAAAATAGAATGTAATGAGGGACTGAAGGAAGGGAGAATGAGGAAAGCAAAAATGATCAAGATTTGACTATATATGTGTTAATGTGATATTATATATCTAAAATGCATACTAATAAAAGGAACAATTTATTGATAAAATATTATTGTATCATATGTTTTGTTAGAGTGAAGAAAATCTAACATAGATTTGAGGGTGGGGTAAAGAGTTTGCATTTGGGATAATCACCATAATCACTGAAGTTCTGGTAATTAAAATATTCTATAATTATTTCTTTATCAACTAATAGAATTAGAGTTATATTAATTTGTTGAGTATTGGATAAAAAGTAAGTTTCCTTAAAGAATGATGGATTTTGCTGATTCTTGTCTGTTATAGAAGAAGCACTCAGGGAAAAAAAAACACCTTCTAATATTTTCATTACTGAGCCAAAAATTAGAAGTCCAAAAATTCTTTGTCAGGGTCACCATCCTGGGCGTGCTTTGCTGCATTTTTTTTCAAGAACTCACATAGATTGATGCCTCAAATTGAAGTTTTTAATCCATTTTGAGTTGTTATCTGTAACTAACTGGCACAGAAGGAGACTAATTTCATAATTCTATGTGTCAATATACAATCTGTTCCCAACTAATTGAAAAGATTGTTTTTGCCTCTTTCCTCTTTTTTACCTAGATCATTTCAATTTGAACAATGAATGAAACAATTCATTATCTGTTTGACAACAATTAATACAAGCTTCCTTTCAAAGAAAAATGGTGTACCCTTATTTGTTTTGAAGAGTCTATTAGTTACTTTTTTGTCTTATGTATTCGATACATCCGCAATTTAAAGAAATAAAGATTGATTTTTAACTCACAGTTTCAGAAAGTCATGGTCTGTATAGAGGCAGCCAACATGGTGAACATGGTGGAAAAACATGCTGGTGGCCCAGCAGGTGAGCTCTTTAAGGCACAGCAGAGGAGGAGCCAAGTCCAGAACTCCAGGAGAAAAGGCATAGCTACCCTTCCAGGCACCGCCCAACTAGCCCATCCTCTCTGGGCCCAGCTTCAGTCTTCCCCTATCTCCGACCAAGGTCCATCTATGGTGATTTGAATCAAGAATGCCCCCCAAAAGTTTTGTCTTGAATATTATATATTGTATATGGAACCATGTGCTTTTGGGAAATTGAGGTCCAGTCAGGAGAGGAGTGTTTCAGATATATAAATTAGATTTCAAGCATGTATATTGGATAGCAGGCCCATAGTGGGTGCTTACCACATCTTCCACACCCGGATCTAGCAGAGACTGATAACTGAGATGAGACCTAGCAGGCTATGCAACCTTCTTACTGCTTTTTTTAGAAGACCAGATTCAATTTTCCCTGACTTGGCTTCATGTTTGTAACGTCAAGGAGTTGCCTCCACCTCTGCCTTTGCCATGTACTTCCACTGTTGCCAACCACTGTGACCTTATGAAACTGTGAGTGAAAATAACACCCCCCCACTCCAAATTTGTGCCTATCAGGTATTGAGTTACAGCAATGAAAAAGTAATTGAGACACCATCTCTCAATGACACTTTGATATTTTACAACACGCAAGTACATGAGGCTTTTGGGGGACACTCTACACGCAGAACATACCAAAGGCCTCTGGAGTTAATGATTCGTCAAGTGCCTATCTCTAAACAGACGGCTCAAGCAGTCGAATACTTTCCCACACCAAAAATCTCCACATGCTGCTCTTAAACTAGTTTTCCTATGAGGACTATTAAATTGGTATCCATAATGAATTTGATTTAAATTATGGTCTTCATATCATCTGAAAACAAAGGTCTTACTCAAATATGCACAATCAGTTTGGAATTCCACCGCTATGGTTTCTTGTACGATCGCACTGGAGGCATGTATGTGGAAGATGCGGACAGGTTGCAGGTGCTGACTGATTGGAATTCCATCTGACTGGAATGCGGTGAGAATTAGCAATGATCATGACTTCCAGCGAGGCTGAGTGTGCATTAGGGTGTGTGTTTCTCACATGAGACTTAGGTATTGACTGCCTATGCAAAAATTAAAATTTGAAAAATGAACACAGTGAACTGAGTATTACTGGTATCTGTAAGTGGCATGTGAGTGTTAAGACAACAAAAAGCATAATTCATATAGATCTGTGACCCTTCTTAAAAAGGAAATTACTTTCAGGAATCGAGGGAACCACCTATAGGGGTATCGGACTCACTATTCTCGTGTACTTAGTGGGCAATTGCAGTTTGAACTACTGGAGGAACCATTTAATTATACAGGCTATTTTGAAATGTATCTGTACCTCTAGATCAAATGATGGACACTGTCTTGGCTCTAGAAAGTTACCAAACCCTCTTCACCCAAATGGATAAATGGCATTGCTATTAATGACACTATTATTCTAAACTTCCTAGTAAGTTCATCAAAGGAGAAACCTTCATTGGGCTATAAGTAGCATCACAACACCAGACAAGCTGGAAAAGTCAATATATATATGCATGAAAATTATATTTGGTTTTCTAAAGTAGTCCCTCTGCATATGGAATTTATTTTTCAGATAAAACATCCAAAATTCTGATCTTTTCTGTGCTCAGTACTGTAAGTTTGACATAACCCTTAATTAAGAGAAGCTCAAAAGATTTGGTAAAATCCAGTGTGAGTCACAGTCCAGGGGTAGGCAGAGTGGCATATATTTAGATTTATACATAGTTGGCAACAGCTAGGGTCATGGAAACCCAAGAAGAAATTTCACCGATCCCAAATATTCCCTGCATTATGGGTGAGGGAATTTGACAGCCATAATAAAGACAGAGAATATTTCTCCCCAGCCCACCTGCCTGTCATCACTATTTGTTTGCACTTCCGGATGCCCTACAGTTCACAGAGAATTTGTTTGCATTACAAAAGTAGATTATATATATATATATATATATATATATATATATATATGTATCCTGAGGAGAGAGTGACAAACACATGCGCCATCTGGCTATGTGCCTGGTCTTCTATGTACAAACACAGTGTGTGTCTAGAAAGGTCTCTGTCCCTCACTATGTTGCCTTGTTAGAAACTGGTAGGAGAACTAATGTGAAACGCTGTCCTGTCTGCCGTGTTTGATCTGCAGGATGTCAATAACGGGGTTTTTGACAGAAACATCAAATTTGTATATGAGAGAATAGATGATTGTAACCAAAAAATAGTCTGAGTTCATGTGTGTAAAGACATGCAGATAAGTATTTTCAGTTCTTATGTGTTAATATAAATGTTCTTACGTGGGTGGGTGTGTCTATAACGTTTCAGTTGCCAAGAAATGATCACACTTTTAAAAGTAGGAGTTCATGTGTGTTTGTATTTTTTCAAGCTAATCAAGAAGAGGCCATTCTCAGTGTGGACTTTTATCTTTGGGTTTCATGAAATTATAATCTAAAATAAAGCATTAGAATAACAACATAGTATTTTCCAAGATGGAAATATGATACTATACTCATTGCAAACATGCTTTCTTAAAGTTTTTGCTAACATGAAAATGATGTCTTTACATAGGGATATAATTAGCCTATTATTTATTAATTTGCAGGCCTTTATTATTTGTACTCTTGAATTAAAATAAATTTTGCTACATTGACTATTTTAAAATTGGCCATATTTAGTAAAAAGTAAAAGTGTAAGTTCTCTGTGAATGAAGTCAAATCAATAATTATTCTTAATTGAACACTCTTCCTTGAGTGCACTTTACTGAAGAACAATGTTTTTATAGTTAATTTTGTATATTTTAGCTGTATGGACAGTTAATAATTCTATAAAGTCAAATGCATCATATCCACGTTCTTTTCTTGATTAGAACTGCAATACATTTTTATATGCGATTATTTTTATATCTTTATAAACAATAGTATCAAAAATAACTAGTCAATGTCAACGAGATTATAGAAACTATTTTTTGTCTCTTTTACATCTAAGTCATTTCAGAAAAGGACAGTAAATATAAGGGTTATTGAATTTCAACAATCTGCTTTGCTTAGTGTACAAACAGACACTCTCTCATTCCCCAAACCCATGGTTCTAATACATTACAGAGTTTGGAATTCATGTATTTATAAAAATATTAAATTTCGTGAATTTTTGATTATTTTACCAAAATAAAAAATAAGGTTTTTAATATGGCATAATTATTTAAGGTTTTTTATTGTTTTGTTTTTTTTTTTGAGGCAGAGTCTCAATTTGCAGTGCAGGCTGATCCTGAACCCACTATGTAGCCCAGTCTGGCCTTGAACACATGGCAATCCTCCTGCCTCAGCCTCCCCAGTGCTAGGATTATAGGTATGCAGTACCACAGCCAGTTTATTTAGTGTTGGGGCATTAAACACAGGTCCTTGAGCTTGATAGGCAAGTACTTTAACCACTAAACTATTAAGCCCCTATTTAAGATATCTTAGAAAAATAGTGTATGCCAAAAGTTAAAGCAAGGCTGTTGAATAAATCCAGGTCTTCAAAAATCTTCAATATTTTTATGTACAAGTCATCTACGATCATGTCAAAAATCCAGTTGTTTTATCTAATATTTCAAAAATAATTTACAAACTTACCAAAAAATTAACAGTGTTAGAAAGAACAATGAGGTAACCACTGCATGGCACATCAGTTGAACTCATTGTTACTTGACCTAGAGAATGGAAATGCATTTACGTAACAACATAACAAACAAAACAAACAAACAAACCCAAGAATATCAGCATTATTTGTGAGGTAAAAACTGGATTTTGACCTGATATTTTTCAATAGTAAGTGACTAAAGATAATGTGGAACAACTATTACTAGGAATATTTTTCAGAAACAATAAATATCCCAGATACTGATTAAAACACAACTCTGATGACTCAGCAGAGAATTGTACTGTTAAGAAAAAGTTTATCCCAGAAGTTCACACACTGTATAAATTCACTTATATTATATATTAAATAAAGACCTAAGAATTTAAGTATTTTAGAAAAGGGTGATGTATTTATTTTCCTTTTTGGATTATTATGTTATTTTCTGTAATATATTTATTAGTATACAGTTGCAATGCCTAATAAATGCATAAAAGCCAGGGTAATGATACATATACATGTTGGATCACACCCATTATACTCTGTCTCCCCCCCCCACACCTTCATGTTTTCAAACAAATTTATATGTGCTTGAGTATTTAGTATTTGTACAGAGTGATCAGCAATTATTTCTAAGGGCAGTAGCATAAAAACACCTCAATATCAACCATACAATGATAATCTCACTTATATTTTAAAATTTCTTTCTTCAGGTAGTCATTAATTTTCACTATGACCTTTCCTAAAATTAATTTCCATTCAATAAAACAAATATAAAATGTGATTTTAATTAATCAGAATCAGATATATTTTCAATTATTTTTTTGAATTAAATGATCATCTTCTTTCCCCACTTCTGTCTTTCCAATGTTTTGGGCTTTATAAAAAGAGAGCAAGAGCTTCCCTGAATGTTTCCAGGAGACAGATGGGAAACATGCTGAACCCGTTTGCTTACACAATTTCCCATTGAGTGTGAAATTAGTAGGAACAACCCAAATTATTATGCTTGATTGTCATTGGGACTTCACAACAGTCTTTCAGAATCATAGGAAATTGCCAGTTTTCCACAGTCCCAAAATAGCTGTATCTCTTCTAATTCAATTTTAGCACTGTCAACTTCTTTATCTCAAAAGTGTAATTCTGATTTAATTAAATTATTTCTCTTTGGATAATATGTTTGGAAACTAAACAGACACATTTCGATTACTCCTAAACCTTGATGCAAATACAATGAGGGAAAAAGTTAGAGCTTCTCAAAGAGATTAGACAGACGGACACTGCGGAACGTGAAATGCTGTTTTAGATGTTAGCGGGGTTCCAGGGTGAGTCAATATCTCTGGAATTAGATTTCACTGAGACTGGGAATTCAAGATGGGAACAGGTTATCTTCCACTTCTAGTGTCAGAAACTGGGATGTGTGTGTGTGTGTGTGTGTGTGTGTGTGTGTATTTTTTTTTCTCCTTGAATAAGCTCACACTCTGTGTCATGTTCTTACTCTGGCCAGATTCTGTGGCTAAACTGCAAAGCCAGTTGCTTCCCTTTTGCATCTGTAGCTAATCTTTAAAATTTAAAATAACTTGCTCGACATCAAGAGGCTATTGGGAAATCAAGGGTCACTTGTGAAGAGCCCGAACTCAGTTTTGAGCCACTGACACGGGCAACATCTGCCAGGCAAGTGCAGATGCCTCTTGAACATTCCACACAGTGACGCTTCCAGATGACTACAGCCTCATTAGGTATCACTTGGAGCAGAAAAATTGCCCTAGTAGGCCCAATTAACCTGCAGAGCCATTTGTAAATAATAAATGATCCTTAGTTCAGTCTACTAAGTTTCAGAATGGATCGTTGTTCAACAATAGATAACTGAGCGTGTGTTGACAGATTTTTCTAAATGTTGAGAGCTCCTTCTGCCTAATTAGAGCAATATTTGACTAATTTGGAAAGTAATATTTTACAATAAGGGAAAATAGATAATATCAAGAGTATGAAATAAATGCTACATCCCTGTGTGAAATTACAGGGATGAAAAAGTAAAGGACACTTGGTGAGGGACCCGGAGGGGTTCATCTGCTCATATTCTAGTGGATCTAAGGGCAGTAGCAGGGAAATATTTCAGCCATTCTACACCACTTGTGTGCTGGCCTGCTGTTCTCAGGCAGAAGACTCTCAGGTTTCTGCAAGCCTTCCAGTGATATTAGAAGAGGTATGCTGGGATCAGAAAACTAAAGAACAAATATTGTACTATGGCTGACAGCAAGTTGCAGGTGCATGTAGCTCTAAGTAACATCTCTAGATTCCATTAAGACATTGCTTAAAACTCAGGCAAACACTTATGTTATGGCGACATGTAAAGACCAGAAGGACTGGAGGAAACGAGAGTAACAAAGAGCTGTTTTGTCTCAACATCGCTGTCATGAAAATATATAGGCCTCCTTCATATCCAGTTCATATCAAAGGGATGTTTTTTTTTTAAAGAACCTCAACATTAATTCCTTATTCTTACTTAAAGAGATTATGTTGATGTTATTGGTAAGAGAATGCCTTAGGCTAACCGTTGTCTACATCTTCTGCATTGTTGACAATGCGTAAGAAATCAAGCCCAGAATTGTGTCACTGTGGCTGGAGCACTGGATTCACAAAATGGTGAGAGACTCGGTAGGGGCCTTTTTGCTCCAATAGCTTAGTGGCACAAAAGCAGTGAACCTCTGGAATCTGCCCTTTTCACATTGGGTCTCCTCAATACTCATGATTGGCAATCATTAAAAGAGAAAAAATTGCTAAGAAGAAATCATAAAATATATGTAATCAAGTGTTTACATATATTTGTCATATATCCTTGAACTTACATCACCCGATTTACAAAAAGTCAAACCAAAAATAATTTAATTCATATGTGATTCATCATTCTCTGCAGTGTTTGGTGGCAGATACATCCATTCAATTTTAAATGAGATTCTGGATTTACTTGTTAGAATTTATTACTTGTTACAACTGATTTTTTTTTAAAGTAAGGAACACAAGAACTGTTATGCTTTCTTAGTTTTGTTTTTGCATATCTGAATTATCTATGCCTCTGTCATGTACTTCCTTTGTTACCTGCTGCCCATGATATTCCCGGCATACCCAGTTTTCTAAAATTTCCACTTCATAATCTGATAGAAACTATGTCTGCCTTATACACGTGTGCTAAGATGTTGTGTGTGGATGGAGTTTTTAGATGGTATACTATTTAATTTTGCAGTTCAAGATTCAGCCTGCCTCATGGGTAAAGCTTTTTGATTTTAGCTAGATTTATAGAGAAAATCAGGAGAAAAGCACAAAATCAAAAATGTAAAAAATTAGCAACTTCATCAAAAAGAAAGCATCTGTAAAGTTGAGGCAAAGAGCATAATTGCTGGGAAGATTACTTCCACTGAAAAGCCACAAAGCACTTTTGCATTGGGTCAGTGGGAAAGATGGCTTGAAGGCACCTCAAGAATCTGTCACAGCAAGGCTGGTGGCACTGGCTTGTAATCCTGATACTCAAGAAGTAGAGACATGAAGATCACAAGTTCAAATCTAACCTAGGCAAATTCAGAACTTGGTGAGATCCTGGCTCAAAATAAATAAATAAAATAAATGAAATAAAATAAAACAAAATAAAATGGGCTGGAATGTAGTCTAATGTGGGCTCTGGGCTCAATCTTCAGTACCACAGAATAAAAGGGAAAAAAAAAGGTCAGACCATATAGATCTCATAACAACAAAAAGTAAAAGATAAAGTTCTTTGATTTTTTTTTTTTTTTGAAACGTCAGCCCCCTTGGTACTTTCCTTTTTCAGGGCTGCCTAGGGAAGTCCATCGCTCGTAAGAGGACTAAAGATATGTCCTAAATGTGGTTGATGACAGACTTAGAATCATGCATGTTGTGCTGGATTTTCAAACACACAAAATTTAAGGGTTCTGGGATAATACAAGTTTCAACTCAGATTTCAGAATTAGGCTCGGAGAGCAGACTAAAATTATCTGGCCACCTTCTAGTCTTACCTCAGAGGACACAAGTGGTCAGTGTCTAAGTATGTGATAGTAAATTAAGAGATGCAATGGAAACCTCAGGAAGTTAGAGATGCCAGGAACTTAAAACATTGATGGAGGATAGAAAGCTATATTCAGAGAAGAAAGCCAGCCAACTCAAGAGCCAGGAAGACTGCAACCACTAAGACCAAAGAGGGAAGACTGCCCAGGCATTTGGAATGCCACACCTCATCACACGTGCCCAAGGTACTGGACATTGACATACATAATTTAATATTTTCCTAATATTTTAATATTTTATTTGTTTTTATCTTGCTTTTTTCCAGGACATTTTTTATTCTCTAATACCTTCACTTTGGAATGAGAATAGATACCTTCTGACATTGTGTGTTGTAAATGCTTAACTTTTTGATTTGTGCATGGACTCACAGCTAAGAGTTTATCTTGAGTCCCAGAGAAGACTTTGGAGTTAGACTTTTTAGCAATATTGGAATCGTTAAGATTTGAACAATTCTTAAAGGGAGACCAAATTAATTTTTTTTCATAATGAAATAGACACGAGCTTTTGTGGGGCATAGGGAGGAACTGTTATGGTTTGGATCTGCAATAGCCCAGAAACCACTTGAATTTGGAATTTGATTACAATGTGAGAGTTAATGAAATCAAACATCTTATTCATTTGATTTTACCTGTTATAAAAAAGATGGAGCATAGCTGTCAGTGGTGGATCCTCTAAAAGTGTAGCCTAGAACCATATATTCTTGTTTCAACTTCTTCCTATTTTTTTGTTCCCTGTTGCAGTGCCATGAGCACATCCCTGCCACGGCCAGCTGACCCCAAAAAGACTAAGTCAGAAGCAGAAGGTGAAACATCGAATGGTCTCTCTGATATGAGAGACCCAGATCACAACGCTTATGAAACTTAAGAGGAAAGACAAAGTGAAAGAGGGGAGTAGGGTGGGGAAAAAGGGAGGGAGGGGAGTGGAGGGGGAGGGACAAAAGGAGAGTGGGAAAGCCCTTGTCACCTTGACAAGATATGTATGTGCACAAAATGCTCAACTCCATTGTAAACCTTGAATTTTGCACATTTACATATCAATAAAATGTGGGGTAAAAAAAAACTGAGTCTTCTTAAATTTGAGCTAACATATGTTTTTTCTCTCTTAAATTGTGAGAGTTGGGTATTGTGTTCCAGTGATGATAAACTGACTATTGAGGATCTTATATTGCTATGAAGATCATATAAAAATAGCTGTTACATAAATGAGATTAATGAAAGAAAAATAAAGTAATCATTGATATGGAATATATTAGAAAAATCCAGTTTTAAGAGAAGTACTATAATATAATAGGACTTTTAAAATAAAGAATATTTGAAACATAATGAAAATGTTAGTATGCATTTAATGAATGCTCCTCAGAGAAAATAATAATAAAGAAATGCAATCTGCTTAACATTTTAGGAAAAATAATCCATATACATTCATTTTTCTGTAATACTTCTGTAAAACAATTTTAGAATTTTTGTAGATTATTACAGCAATTCCATTTTTATTTTGAAAAAATGCTTGATTCTAAAAAGGAAATTCAGATGAAGAAAGGTACTCTTTTTGACTATCTTTGAAGTCAAGAACTATGTCAAGTACTACTTTTCAAATATTGTAATGTTAAAAAATGAATGCAAACAGTAACAAGATAAGAACCTCTGATTGTGAACTTTATCATCAATAGTGCAGCCTTTGCAATACACTTGAATCAGAGTTCTGCCTTCTTACTTCTCAGCTTTGTGAACACAGGTGCCTAATTTCTCTTCTCTTTGTCTTACTTGTCTAATTTGTGCAAGCATAATCAATAGTAGTTCTTAGTCAATAGGATGCAATATTTTGTATTAGCTAAAATATGTAAATCAACAGTCTGTAGTTTGCATTGTAACTGAGTTCCCAACACTTGCAAACTATGAAATCATTGATGGTACCATTTGTCCTATAGGCATTATTTTATATTTTAAAAATTCTATTATAAAATTAAAAGAAATTGAAGTCCCTACTTATGTGACTCCTATTTCTGTAAGAGTGTTATCTTTATGTTAAAATCAAGATTATTCCACAGGTATTTCAACATGAAAATAATAGTGACAAGAAGTTTATTTAAAAGCTGTGTAAGTACGCAAGGAAATGGAAGAGTCGTCAGATCTTGGTCTTGATGTAGAAATTAAGACAGAGTCTAAAACAGGGATCATGCTGTCGATATCCCTAGATAAATAAGCACTATTTTAAGAGCATTGCTAAAATATTTAAGAGCATGTGTGGGTGTGGAAGGATCAAATGACCTTGGCACCAACATAGGAATATTATCAAATATTGTGGTAAATATTAAGTTTGGAAAATAGATTCCTTTTCTTAATATGTAGTCATATAAACCACAGAATGTAAAATATTATGATATCACTTATAAGATATAACCTGAAATTATGGGAAGAAAGTGGCAAATTTTAGGTATTTTAAAAATTGTGCTAAAGTTAGTCTTTCTTTTAAGAAGATTTTTATGTTCCAAAAGTTGATCCCTTCCATAAAATCATCCATACTCTCAAAAATCTGAATAATTTAATTAAAATGTGATGAAGCTACTATAATATAAATATGATTTTATACTGATAAGATTGATGATAAATTCACTCCAAAGAGTGTGATCATTATTTGATAAGGTAGTTTTTGCACATTTTATAAACTGTAGCAATCATTGTATCCTAGGAAATATAATTACACCAAAAGAAGAAATAGGATTGTGAGCTATTTTCCCCCATATATATATATATATATATATATATATATATATATATATACACACACACACACACGTGTGTGTGTGTGTGTGTGCAAAATTTAAGGTTTACAATGGAGTTGAGCATTTTGTGCACATACGCATCCTGCCCAGGACACAAGGGCTTTCCCACTCTCTTTCTGTCCTCCCCCCACCTTCCCCTCTCTCCCTTCTCCCCCACCCTACCCCCTATTTCACTTTGTTTTTGCTTTAATTTCCATAATAGTTGTGATCTGGGACTCTCATATCAGAGACCATTCGATGTTTCACCTTCTGCTTCTGACTCACTTCACTAAGCATGATGTTCTCAAGCTTCTTCCATTTGCCCGCTAAGGCCTCCACGTTGTTGGACTTTACAGATGCATAATATTCCATTGTGTATAAACACCACAGTTTGTGTATCCACTGGTCTGTTGATGGGTATTTTGGTTACTTCCACATTTTAGCTCTTATTAGTTGTGCTGCTATGAACATGGGTATACATATATCTCTGCAGTGTATTGTTTTGGCCTCCTTTGGATATACTCCCAGGAGGGGTGTCGCCGGATCAAATGGGATATTTATTTCCTGTCTTTTGAGAGCTCTCCATACTGCTTTCCAGAGTGTTTGTACGAGTTTATATTCCCACCAGCAGTGTAAGAGAGTTCCTTTTTCCCCACATCCTCTCCAGCAAAATTGAGATGGTTGTCAGGTTTAAAAAGGTCGATTTACTCAATAGAGTTCCAAAAGGCTAACTAGACCCTATAGAGTAATTACTATAACAAAACTAGCATAAAATATATAATTAATTTGTAGAAAATGACAAAGCATGATGCTCAATTTATGATAATAAAAAATAGATTTAACACTGATTAAAGCTTAAGTGAAAGTGTCTGATAACAAACTTGTTTTTTCAGGAACAAAATTTTCTTTAAACTGTAATTAGGAAAATTTAAGACTAAATACCTAAATGTTTAAAATTTATATCTAGATTATCTGCATTAACATTTATATTAATAATATTTAGTAATATCACGTAGAATTACCATTCTAAATTTTGTTAATATTTTATTTGTAATTTTAAAAAAATAAACGTTTCTTCTGATATCAGCCAAATTGATTGTTTTTCATTTCCAAAAGCGTGTATCAAAAATCAGAGCTATAACATTAAATGAATTAACTTTTTTTGTGGAAACAGATGTTTGAAAAGGCCAAAGTGATTTAGAATCTGATAAGAGGTCTGAAAAGAAACATATAAAATCATTTCTCTATTGAAAAACATCGCATCACAGCCTAGAACGCTGAATTCTTTCAACTTATAGCAAAGGGAAAATGGAAACATAAATATTATTTTAACAAATGGAAAAAATCAGTCTTAATACAATGTTTACAGAGATTGATAGTAAGCCTATTCAGTGACAAGTTTGAAAATACATAATTACAATTTAATGAGTATAATAGCATAATGATCAGAGAAACATTATAAGGGCTATCATTTTTAAAAATTATATAAAATAAGGGGAACCCACATTTCTGAGTCCTCCTTCTGCGTAGCAGGAGCTTTACCCTCCTTTTCCCTCCTATCTGTCTTCTTTCTCCTGCTATAACTTTTCAAATAAAGTTTTCTCTGAGTCTGAAAAAATATAAAAAAATAAAAATTATGTAAAACAAATGGCATTCTAGAGACTTTTAGGAAGAGAGGCATGAATTCTATTAAGATTTTAATTCATCAATCTTTGATTCCTTAAAAATGAATATATGAATTTCATTCACTCTTACTAACTTGATCTTCCATACACTGTCTAGAAAACTTTCTCGCCATTTAGTTAACGATGATAAATATGTAGATAGATAGAGACAAGATAAATGATATTTAGCTAGCTGAGTGGGACATCAATACAATGTCAGAGAAAAGAGTGGCATATACATAGTGTATGATATACCAAAAACATGCTGTGTGTGTGTGTGTGTCTGTGTGTGTGTGTGTGCGTGTGTGCGTGTGTGTGTGTGTGTGTGTGTGTGTGTGTGTGATTCTGTATTTCAGGAAAAATAGAATAAGGATTTAAAAGTTTTTGACACTAAGAAGGAAACTCAGATAAGGAAAATATTCATGAATATGTACTTATAATTTTCTTTGGATTAAAGATCTCAGTAATTAGTTAAATTTGTGTTTCAGTGTTACAAATACTTAACACAAAAGTCTTTCAAAATGTGCATAGAGGAGCTGGAGGAATTTCTCAGTGGTTAAAGCACTTTCCTAGCAAGCACTAAGTCAAGCACTTAGATTTCCCAGGTTAGAATTCCGAGCACCACATAAACTGGGTGTGGTGGTGCACACTTGCAATCCCAGCACTGGAGAGGCTTGCATTCAAGGCCAGACTGGGCTCCATCCTGAGTTCAGGACCATCCTGGGCTACAGAGCGAGACCCTGTGTCAAATAAATAAATAAATAAAATTTAAAATATGCATAGATGTGTCACAGTAACAATAGGTAAATTTGTGGGAAAGAATTGCTCAGTTATCTAAATAGAAGCTAACTCCTTTAATTGCAGGAGAATGATTTATGTGTTAGGATTTCTAGGTATGAACATATCACATGGAATGGAATATTCACACAATATTTTCATAAAGACTAACAATACTGAAGAATATTAAGAAAAAAATTTGATCTTTGTCATAATTTTACTGTTCTTGAAATTGAAGTAACATGGACTAGGTGCTATAGTTAACATATATTATTAATAGGGCTATAAATTCCAAGACAGCTTTTACTCTTTTGTTCATGAACTTACTAATACATCCATTATGAACATGCTTTGTTTAGTAAGTAGAAATACTCACCCTTCTCCTCGCCAAACTTCCAAACCAAATGTAAAACTGTTGTTAATAAAGATGCCCTTAAAACAATTAAAATATTTGATGATTGATTTTGGTTTTAGAACAAATGAAGAAAAATAGATTTCAAGTATATATATATATATATATATATATATATATATATATATATATATACATCAAAAGGAGAAATTCTAAACCTTTGGATACTATATCTATTTGAATTAACAAGGTGCTCAGCTAACTCTCCAGAAGTTTTACTATCTTAATGTTTAATCTATTGGCTCATGGAATTTTCCGTAGAACTTGGAAATTATCAGATAGTCCTTAATGTTAGTATAATATTATATTTCTGAATTTGTTTCAAACAAAATCAGTGGACACACTGAAGTTGTGATTGTAGTGCAGGTAGATTTCATGGACAAGAAAGAACAGTGTTTTACAAAATGTTGGCTTAGTATCAGTTGCTATGTCCTTTGAAAATGACAGTAATTTATACCAAAATAATCTATATAAAGTTTTAGCATTTGATCAAAATAATTAAGAGAACAACACGTAGAGACAATCTTTATCTTTTATGCTTTAAATTTTCTTTTCGTTGCCTTCATTTTCTCTTATTACAAGCACATTTTCTCCACATGATAACCCGGATGCTCTTGAACCATCAGTGATTCTCTTTCTCACAATTTTATTACTTCTGGAATAATATTCTCTAACTAGCTGCCCCTAAAACATCCAGATGTGCCCATGTGCCAATTATTTTGACTGCAACATTAGGTTATTATAACCAATTGTATAGAACCTACATGATAAATCTGGGACAAAGAGAGAAACAATGACTGATACCCAACTCATCCCCCATTAATACTGAAACGGGACTAACCCTGTTTGGTGGAACCTGCCAGTCATCCAAGCAGTTTTGTATACTGAGGAAGGGGACTCCAGATGTGACGCCTCAGTGATTCGGTGACTGAGCAAGACCATGTTTCAAAACAAAAAATTAGGTAATTATATAAAAAGGGCCAGGGGCATATGTCATTTTGAATTCTTTGGGTTTAATCCCCAAGAATGAAAAAATACATAAAATGGCGCTTGATGGAAGAAGAAAAAACAAGTAGATAACTGACATAATCATTTCAGATTTATCAAATGTTATTTTTATTCTATTTTAAATGGTTATTAGTAAGTAATATAGACCCTGTCAATATTTAAGCAGTATGAAAGACAGAGCTATGCTTTATTCATTTCTACCCCTTTTTTTAACCTCTATTATTGAAATGTTAAAACTTTAAACATCATGTTAGGCCTATATAACACAATTTTTAAATATTTTAAGGTATTAATATCATATACAACTTATGAGTGATTAAAATAGCATCTCATAACAATGAAAAACATGATGTATGCATAATGCTAGATTAATTAGCATACATTATTAGGAAATTAAATAAGAGAACTGAATACATTCATGTAGTAGAAGTTTAAAATACTGTATTTCTTATGTTTTGAAATAAAAAGTAGATGAAATACTATACATATGTCATATTTGTATTCAAGAATAAAATAATTGAATGAACTTTGTAAACAAGTTAATTACTAGACATCCTTTAAACATAAAAATAACAAATTTATCATCAGAGGGAAAGAAAAAATAATTTACATGAGCTCTACTAAAAAATTCTTAGTAATAACACTCATGAGAAAAATAGAGGCCATTAAAAAGCAGATTTTGGAAGCAAAGTTATCTATAAATAAATTTAATAGTAAAGTGGGAGCTTCCTTAAAAAGAAATCACCTTGCCTCTTGCAAAGGTCAGATCTTCCCCTCAAAAGCGATATCTTTTCTCTTAGCTTATGTAGGCATCAGCTCATTTAAACCATCAGTTCAACATGTTTTTAGTGCTATGTGCAGCATAAAATTTCTCAGTCAAGTTACTGGCTGGGTGCCAAATTCTTATCCACTGCTTTTTCTTAAACAAGCTTAAGTCAGGCTTCTCTCTCTTTTTTTTTTTACACACATGCACACACACGTGCACATACATACACACACATTAACACTCACAAACACCTACATGCACACAGGAAGGCTTATCAACTTACCTTCTTTTACAACTCAATTGACCACACAGAGACTCCTTTCCCGTGGACCTCACTGAACCTCCCCCTTTCCTTTCCAGCTGCCTCTCCTAGAATTATCCTGCCTTCCTCCTCTTTCCTTCATTAAAGAGAATCATTTTTCTGTTTCATTTTCCACAAGTGCAGATGTCTGCCATTGGAACACATTACCTACCACAATAGTCTTTTCCTTGGGATTAAATCCTTCCCTACCCAGAGTCCTGATTTGGCTGCATGGAACAACACATACCATTTTCAAACCATTTTAAAAAGAATACTCTCTCAATATTTCACATCTCTGAAGCTACTATAATACTCTCCAATTCAAAATAAAAATTTGTACACTTGCAGACATGCATTTTCTATTTAAAACAAAATTTGCTGTTCACAAAATATCCACGTCTCTCCTTCCATGGAGTCCACCACTTTACAAAAAAAAATCTTAGCAGCAACAACCATTCTAATGTGGACATACACCTGCAATACGATGGCCCCAGAGTTGATGTATCTGCATATGTATAACTTCTCCTATACATAACTGTGCTTTCTTGAAGGTTATTAAGAAAATTAATGTAGTTATGTGTTAATAATATTAATTTTCTCCACACACCATATGAGTTTTTTCTGCACAATTTCTAATGGAATGACATTTTTAGAAATGTAGATGTCTTGTAAGTGTAGAATTGACTTAATATATAAAATTCCTTCATGTTGCAGATTTATAGGTTATTTTAACTAAAAAAATATTGTTTGTTTTTTTATTGTCTATTACAATATTTTTTTCTTTTTTGAGACTTCTATTAAATATATTCAGATAATTAAATACTAAATTCATTGAAACTTTTTAAATTTAATAGTAATTTTAAACATAGAGAAAGAAAGAAAATAACTTGAAGAACTATCTCTGTAAATATGATAAAAATTGTCACAGGTTCTTTTTTTTTAAGTTCTATATACAGTATACATGCACAGAGGCATATTTAATAATTATTAGCATAAAGTTTCTAATGCTAACAACATGTAGTATTTTACGATTTAGTCGAAACCTGCTATTGGATATTATTAAGTACTTTAAAAATATAATCTACTTTTAGAAGAATTCTTCACAAATTAAATTTCTGTTATAACTTATGGGACCTGTATCTCACAGCAGAGAAAGTTCTTCCATTCCTTGCCTCTGGTCAAGAATGAGAAATGATTTAAGCTTATATTCATATTTGCTTCCTCTTGGCGTTATGAGAATTTACTTATTGACTCATCAAATCAATTCAATTACTCCATTACAGCAGTTTCTTAAATAATAAAAATCAGAAAAACTAAACATTTGATATTATATAAAAGACTTAATAAAAGGCACTATTAAAATGGCTCATTTTATAATAAAGCTAAACAAGAAAATTTTTCTTCATTTGAAACTACACATAAAAATATAAAAAGTTAAGCATATTTATTTAAATGTATGGGACACTGCTAGATGTTGTCTCTACAGAAGATTTAAATACTAGTATTGTGAGGTAAATGAATTATTTTTCAAGACCAGCAATTTGAATAGCCAATAACCTTTTGAATAACTCCAGGGAATCCAACTAGATCTCACTTAAATTTTTCATTGTGCTATATCTTTATTTTTTCTGGGTCTAAAACCTGAACTTATGAACTCATGACATTTGCATTGATTTATCTGTCTGCCCTTCTTGTGTGTGTGTGTGTGTGTGTGTGTGTGTGTGTGTGTGTGTGTGTGTGTGTAGGCTGACAGGGCTCCTCTGTGGTTGACTGTTGTACCTAGTTTTAAAGCAATGAATCTTGACACAAGTTTGAAGCAAACAATACCTCCTCTATCTACTATTCCACGTGTGATGTAACTACAGATATATATTATCTTTATAGGATTATATTATCAGAGGAAATAGGGCTATCTTGACTAGGAATGCTGATCTGCGAATGTTGACAAAAAATGTCTTATCAACATTTACAAAACGTGGACCTTCATTCTTCAAACCTGACATGAAGGAGTTGTAGTATCTGCCTATGAGAGAGATGTGATAGGCAATCAGGACACATCTACTACTTTTGAATTCCTTTCTTTGAGAAAATGATAAAAGAAATTTGTGACTCCCACTTAGTTTTCTTAAATCACACTTGATCCAAAAGTATTTGTTCTGTATCTGAACCTGATGGCAATTCCTTCTGGACTTCTATGAGCTCTCTAGAACATGGAAGCATTCTATTTTAGAATAGAATGACCTACCCATGTAAGTAACTCTATTTTAGTACTTAATGTGTTTATTAGTTAAGTTTTATACTAAATAAAATGTAATTTTAAGAAGACGCTTTTTCTACATAACTTTACGGTAAAGATTAATTGAATGTAACCATAATTTTTGTGTTATGGCTTAGAACTAAAGTATCCTCCCAAGTTCTTATAATTTTGGAAGAAAATTGACTCATGGGGTTGCCATACTCAACATTGGGTTCACGCATGTATGAATTCACTATTTGCTGTCAGACGATAAGGCCTTGCTGAAGGTGGGTCGCTGGAGGTATGACCTTCGGAAAGTACTCATGTTCCCGGTTCCTCCTTTATCACTCTGTCTTCTGGCTGCTGTGGATTAAGCAGTTTTCCTCTATCATGCCTTTTACCATGACATTACAGCTTGGAGTCAGTGACCACAGACTGAAAACATGAGCTAAGCTGGTTTCTTTTCATTTTTGTTGTTGCTATTGGGTATGTTATCCCAGTTATAGGAAGTAGGCCTAATGTAACTTTAAAATATGACTGAAATTCTGTTTAATGTCAATTCATGTGATAAGATTTGCATGACATATATTTAACGGTTAAATTATACATAGATTATATTAGCAAAATATAATTTTAAAATGAATATTATTGTATAAAGCTAATATGTTATAGCTAAGTATTAATCTTATTATTTGTTAAAATCCCAGGATCTGCCAGAATAAACTCTGCTATTATTGAAATTTAATATCAGAAAAAATTCTTGTATAATATACAGCCTGGTGAAAAGAAATGCAGATGGCTTTGTTTGAAAATCAATGACAGTGGTGAAATGTCCCAGATTGCCAGTAAAATGTGTTGATATAATTATAATCAGTTTGCTGACTTTACTAGGCAAATAAAATTTGCACTTATTTACTGAGAACTAAGACTTTCATTATATTTTATTTTTGACAGAATATCAATGTGTAGCAATATGATATTCATATTGACATTCATGCACATCTAATATATATATATATATATATATATATATATATATATATATATATATATTGAAACAACATTTCACTCTATCATCCAGGCTGGTGCTTAATTTATACATAGTCCAGGTTGGCCTCAAAGTCATATCAGTCCTCCCACCTCAGCTTTCCAAGTGCTGTGATGACAGGCATGTGCCACCATACCTGCATTGTGTAGCTCTGAGGAATCAAACTCAGTGCCTTGCAGTTGTAAGCAAGCACAATGACCACTGGGCTATTCCTCCAGCCCAATATGAATGTTTTGTTCAAGTTGGAATAAGGAACAGTTAATGTCTTCTTACTTTATTATTATTTTTTAGCTTTGTCCTGTGTCAGTATCCTAGCCAAAGAGGTCTGTCTAAGGTGCATTTATTGCTAATTGAGAACTATTATATGTGTTTTTCCCCACTTTATTGAAATGTGTATGTGCAAAATTTGAAGTTTACAGTGATCTTAAGCATTTTGTGCACATATATATTTGGCAAGGTCACAAGACCTTTCCCTCTCTCCTTTTGGCCCTCTCTCTCCCCACCTCACTCCTCCAATTCCCATTATTTTTTACATTAAGTACTGTGAGATAATTATGATCTGGGTTTCTCGTATCAGAGAAACCATGTGATATTTCACCTTCTGCTTCTGACTCACTTCACTAAGCATAGTGGTCTCAGGTTGTCTCCATTTGCCTGCAAAAGCCTCCATGCTACCTGTCTTTACAGATGCATAGTATTGCTTACTGATGTTTGTTGCTATTTTTTGTCTTAGTTCTAAAAAATACCTACTATCCTACAGATTATTACTTCTCCAAGTTATAACTCTCAGTGAATTTCAGGATAAAAATTTGTATGACAGTTATTCGTGAGGAACTGTGTAAGACCCAATACAAATAGTAACATTATGATTAAAGATTTTGGATTGCTTATTATTTCTAGTTGATATTTTTCATCACCTTGACAATGAGTTTAATTCTCATTTTTTCACATAGGAAGTTATAAGACTCATAGAAAAACAAAATTAGAGTATGGAAAATATGTTTGCTTCATTATAAATAATCAAGACTAGACTTTCTTCTCCCACCATATACAACCACTGTGACAACAAATCTGAACAAATTATATGAAACAGCTCTCTTCACACATTGAGGCAGAGAGCAGCTGTGTGCTGAGATCAATAAAGGGAATTAGCAAAGTCAGTAAATTTTGTGGTGGCTGGGCTCTGTGGGCTTTCTCTGCAGTGGAACATTTAAAACTACAGTGCACAAACAGGGAAATTGAAAAGAGCATGAAATTGTAACACCTGGGCTGCGAGTTCAGAATTCAAGAAAACTTGGATGGGTAGAATTCATTGGCCATCTGACAAATGCAAATAAAAACAAAATTGCGGTTCCATTCACTTGACTCCAGTGAAAATGGTCTACATCAATAATTCAAAAACCAATAGTTGGCAAGGGTGTGGGGAAAAAGGAACTGTACTCCACTACTCCTGGGAATGCAATCTGGTACAACTGTTATGAAAAGCAGTCTGGAGATTCCTTAGAAAGCTGAGAATGAAAATTTCATTTGATCAAGCTACTGCCCCTACTGCACTCACTTCTAAAAGAAATAAAGTCAATATACCAAAAAGACACATGCATATCCATGTTTGTAGCAGCGCAATTCGTAATAGTCAAATCCTGGAAACAACCTACCTACCAGAGGAATGGTTAAAGAGGACATAGTACTTATACACAATGGAATTCTACACGGCCACAAAGAAAGACAGATACGAAGTTTTTGAATAAAAACGGGGCCACCTAGAATCAATAATGCTCAGTGAAATGGAAGAAACACAGAGGATGGCCTATAGAAGGGTGTCCCTCTTATGAAATGTACCAAATAACGACCAAAAAAGGCGCTAAAACGAATGAGAGTGTAGAAAGAAAGGCAATGGACAGCTAGGAAAGGGGTGAACCTCAGAAAAAAAAAAAAAAGAGTGTGTATAGACATTTACGTCCAAATTCCTTGTCTTTAATATGTTATAGGATTTGGAATTCATGTTTTCACAAAGAAAATAATAATAAAACAAATTAAAGGCAAAATGATAAAGAAGAGAGAGTTGCTCCATGGACAACTTTAAGATATTCAGAGAGAAAATATGAAGTTTTGGGCTAAATACTAAATTGAGCTTTAGTAAGTTGAGATTCTAAGTATTTTAAACAAGAACAACTATCAGAAACTGCTAATTGTAAAAATAATGCCAGGAACTTCAGAGGACAATCCTTCTAATCAGCAAGAGTAGAAAGATGTTATCACTTGCAGATTTTAAAGGAAACCTTATGACAGGCACAACAAATAATGTGACTTTAGCCTTCAAATCACAACTGTAATGTAGAGTTGGAAGCATATTTTATATCTAAACTCTTTTTCAAAAAGAGATAATTTTATTGATTCCTTTTTAATTTGCATTTTATTTATTTCCTTGGTCATACACTAGACTAAATCAATAAATCCGACCAATTTAGTAAAACTGCAGGAAGAATAGAAGAAAAGGGGGAGAGAAATAGACAGAGAAAAGGGGCTTGTCGATGTTCAGAAGATGTGAAGTTCATCAAGTAAGAGGAGTAAGTTACACACATCTGTATAACCTCCCATCTAGTGCTGGTCGTGGTGTATTCTACTCTTAAATTTTTTTTTTAGAGACCAGATCTGCCATTAAATGTTTTTGTTTGTTTGTTTGTTTGATTTTTGAGACAGGATCTCACTCTGGAGTTCAAATGGGTCCTGAAATCACTATTGACCCCGTGTTGGCCTCAAACTCACAGCATTCCTCTTGCCTCAGCCCCTCAAGTTCTGTGACCATTGATGTGCAATACCACACCCAGTTTATGTGATGCTGGGGAATCAAACCCAGGGACTTGCACTTGCAAGACAAGTACTTTAACCACTGTGCCCTTCCTCTAGTTCCAAAAGCTCCTTTAACAATAAAACCGTTAAGGCTATTTTTAAATCTACTATAGGCTATTATGAAACTAAATATGGAAGAGTTTTTGTATGATCTGTTCAACAACATTATGGTGAAAGGTATATTATTTTTTCCCACCAAAATTCAATAAAAGATGGGTTTTTTTTTGCCAATGCTCCACACTTCTAAATGGCTTTTTACAAGAGACAACTGGAAGGCAATACGTGAATAACAAGACATACACATCTAAAATTTATGTTTTCAGGAATCTACCTTTATATCATTTTTATTTGGTAGAAAATATTACTGATATACAGAAAAAAAGTACTGAGAACTAAATTTCCTAAAGATGCAGTGTAAAACATACACATTAAAAGTGAATTACTCTTACACAAAAACTGTCATCAAAATAATATTAAAATGTGAAACACTAATAAAAATGAAGACAGAATGTGTGCAAGTTTGCTTTCTTGAGTCCTTAGTGAAAGAGCCTGAAGATTATAAATGAAGGTATTTGAAACTGATAATTAAAGAGAAAATACAAAGTTAGGCTTGAAATATAGTCAGTAGTAAAGATAACATTGTCTCACATGAGAAAAAGTTTGAGATGGAGTCACCATTGCTATTTTTCATAATGAGTTTTGTTTTCATTTTTGAAATTCATCATTATAAAAATTCTTATCTGTTGTTCAAGCAAACACACATTACATTTAAAAGACATGACAATGGAGTCTGTAATCATTTCTTTAAGAAATGGGAAGCTAAAGAACATAAAGTACCTTTGCTCATGCATTCAAAATAGTAAACGCTTCGTTAAAGCTTGCCTTTTATGGATGTTTGAGCCCTGGGAATATTTAATTTGCCTTTAAAGGAAACACTAACTTCCAATTTTTTTCAACATCTACAGCTTTTTTCCTACCACAGAACACAAATGCCATGATGGTACCATGGCGTGTCACAACAGCATTACAACACTTCTTTCTAACTCAAAATATTATTAATAATCTTTTACATTTATTTGTGTTGAAAATGAAAACAGCTGTTAAACTAGATTCTTTCTGCATATCCATAAATTATTAGATTTGCTTTAAAATGATCAAAATGACAGGGGAATCTTGAGCAGTATCCAAGGTGAAAGGCTGACTTAGGAAAAACAGCTACAAAAAGTAAATGCATCTTGATCGCTAACTTCATCCAAGCCAGGCATTGTGCTAAGTTTATTGGAATAAATTCTTTGTTCTCAAAACATCTCAAATTCGGTATATTCTGCATCTTAGAGTGGAGAATATCAGATTACCATAAATTATAAATACACTCCAATATTTTGATATTTCTTCACGTCAGCCTGACAGAGATACCTGTGCCATGCTCATTATCCCTTGTCCCTGTCTTTATTTTCTAAAGATTTAAGAGCTTAAAACTGGAAACTATAAGAGAATACAAAGTAAACTTCAGAGTCACACTAAGGAAAACGATGGGGAAATTTATATGATTCGTTATCTTCTTCCAATGTTTGTTTAGAAATAAAATAAAACATACTCTTCATTTTACATTTGAGTACTGATTAACAAAATATTCATATGTTACAAGTAAGATAAAAAGTAATTACTTTTATCACATGCCCAAAAACTTAAGACTAGAGAAGATAATAAAATGAATTGTAAGGACAGCAAAAAGATTGAGGATAATAACAGTACCAAAATAGGAGTTAATTAGATACCACATAGTGCTGCAGTAAATAGCCATGCAAAATAAAATGTTTGCTTTTATGTTATAAACATATGATAGAAGTAGGAAATTAGAGTAAAAGTACTTATTTTAAAATTAAAAATTAGCTTAAAGGCTCAATTTAAAACATGAAAACGGAGAGATTAGAAACTTGTATTTAATATTGTGTAGTTTCCAGTTATACCTCAGTTTGAAGCTCTTTACATTGGCTACATATCCCATCGCCAATATTCAAGTATTATGGTAGACAAATGTTAGGGAAGAGATTCATATTATTCTCAGTAAACTTAAATTTCAGCAAATTCAAATCAATTTTATAAATGTGTTAGACAATCAAAGTATAATCCTAGTATTGATTTTTTGAACTTTTCAAAATTTAAATCCTAATGCAGGTGTCAATTGCAATTTTATAGTCATTTCATTCTGTTTACAGAAATTATATAAATAATATTGTTTTCTCCAGTTCCACAAAATATAGTCATGTATGTTCCATGTAAATTGTGAAAAAGCCTAGAACACCTATGACTTCGTAGGAATTTCTAGGAATTTTGTATCTTGGAAAAAGAGAGCGCGAGTTAACACATCAGCATCTGTTTCAGCAAAATGCATACAATTGCACTCCAGTTTAACCAATACTCAGCTGCCAAGGCCATTCTCCTCAAAAAGTCAGCCTTCAGAACAGTACTACATAAATTCACTTATGAAAAAATTATGAAATTTAATATCTTGTATAGTAGTGTTGCAAAAATTGGGAAACAGCATTATATTCTAATCATATTTGCATATTTATAATACATGGAATGCGAATGCATTCTTCTGTAAATATTCTATTCCTTTTTTAATAGGATATAGTTAAAGAACTAGACCTGCTTTATAATTTAGTAATATTTGAACTTATTAGGCAAAATTCAAGGCTAATTCTCTTGTCTTTTAATATCTAGGCAACAGCTGAATGGCTTTATTGTGTTAATAGGTCTTAGTGGGGTTCAGGGGCTTAAATGTTATCAACATATTTATTTATTTCTTCAGGTTCTCTGTCATCAAATTCATATATCTTCCCTCATCCGTGTTTGTGCCATGATCCACAGAACCTTATGTGCCAGTATGAGTGCTTTTGTGGTTCTTCCAAATATGTACTTTGACCAATAAGAATATGTGACAATATTTGATGATAACTAAAGAGGATAAGTAGTTGTAAGGGAAGGATCATTGACTAAAGGTTTCTAAAGGATGGGCTTAAAAAATGAGATTTCTCCCCCAGGCCCATTCTCCCAACACCATTGCCGCAATCTGAGCTCCAAAATACATTCTAAAATCAGTCTCTTCCTCACGTCCCCCAAACCCCTGTCCCCAAATCCCAGCTACGGTCGTTTCCCAGGACAGTGTTTTCCCCAAACTCTTGCCTTATTTGTCTGTGTCCTGTCAGTTTCTCCATCTTCACCACACGGAACAAATTGGTAATAGATGGTTCTCTCTTTAAGTTTAATTTAAAGCACACCCATCCTTCATATCTGATATGTAGCTTCAACTTTTCCAAAAATGCTTTTTTATCACCATTTAAATATGTATTTAAACTATAGTGTCAATTCCCACTAAAATTAAAGACAGAAGTCATTATACATGGGAATAAATAATTCTAGCAGACACAGTGTCCAAGTTTTGGGAAAATAAATGAATTTGGGGAATGACAGTGCTGGAAAGGTAAGTTCTGTCACATTGGAAAGCCCCGTTGAAGTTCAAGGGAAGAAAGTGTTGAGATGTTATCAGTGCTGCCCCTGCCAAACCACTGGGAGGAATGTTACAACTAAGGGTGCTTGGCTGCAACAAAGCCCTTTTTACAAATCTTAAATCTCTCAATCAAAATGCAGAGTAGTATTAAGCAATTCTGCTAGAAAATACCACAAAAGAAGAATTTATGTTGCATCTCAGAGTATACATTCATTGTGAAGTGAGTAGTATTTTGTCAAATCAGTGAACTTAAAAGAAAAGACAAGCCACACTCTTCCTTAAATGAAGAAAATGATCACAGAAATAAATGGGAATTCTATTTTTCTTTGAGATCCAGTACAGATCCATATAATTACGTATTTCTTTTGTTTCAAAAATCATATGTAGTTTTGAAAATGTCTACCCCTCATTTAAGGTCATACTCACTACCTACAGGGTTAAAAAGTCAATAGTTTTAATTTTGTTACATTCATTATATTCATTTATTTTCATTTTATTTTCCAATAACCTGGACAAAGACCAGAAATACTATCTTCTTTTGATTGCCTGCTAAGTAACTCTTCCCTTTCCCCTTTTACTGTAAATATTTTCAGGATCCTATGGTTTCTTCAGTAACTGAATGTCGATGAGGGATCTCCCCTACAGTCATATCCAATGGCAGGATGTGGAAAGTGATTGCCGACTGGAACTGAGCGGAAGGCATTGGCTCTGGCTAATACATTTTGAAGGAAAGTATGGTGCATAAGTACAGCACAGATTCATATGAAAAAAAAAAACAACTGTTCACTTGACTGAGGTCATAACAACGTGAATGCAGAATAAGAGATGTAGGGAACATTATGAAATGTACAGTCAGGAGAATGCTTTGGCATTTACATAGAATCTAAGGAATATTATATAGAAAGATAGCTCTCAGATTTTTTTTCCCATATAACAACAGGAGACGATTATATAAATTAAACTGTACAGAAAATTACAAAATTTTGGGGGTATGTGAAGAGAACCTAGAAGCTTTTCTAAGAATGGTGATGCATCTAAGGTAGTGAAGTATTGAGATGGATGTCAGTATTGTGGGGCTCTGAGCTGTTGGCCTAAGACACATTTTCCTATACAATCATAAAATGAATCCCAAAACAGAATGTACATAAATAAGGTGGAAGAAGAGGAAAGGCCAGAAGAGTCTAAGAGATCAGTGGGCCAACATACCCTCTAAAATATAATGAAAGGAAAATGAGGATAAGAAAAAATTGGCAACTGAAACAGAATTTATCAGGTAGCAGAAAAATTGTATAGACTTCAAAATGGGTAGAATTGTGAAAAAGTGTCTGGGTTTTCTAACAAGAAAATCGAAAGCAAAATTTTAGTGTCTATTTACCCAGACAGTTGCTAAGGGCACACACACACACACACACACACACACACACACACACACACACACACAGTTCTGATAACGAAAGACGTGGGGCGTTTGGGGAATAATATTAAAGGACATGGCTATGAGAAATGAGTCCAAAGAAAGGTCTTGTTCTTCATATATGTGGCAGACACATCCTTGATAGCCTTAGTTTTACGTCCTCAGCGCAGAAGTCTGTCTGGCCGCAGAAGATGTAACCCAGCCAACACCCACAAGCATAGGATGTCAACAAATCTGGATACAGATTAATAGAAGCATATTTTAAAAGCTCTGCTGATCTAGCCACAGCCGCCTCAGAGTAATGGCCGAAGGTGGCGCAGGCCTCGGTCGTCAGCAATCGTAATGTTGTTCCCAGAAGCAATAAAGTTTCCCAGCATTGAATTGGCAGTGACACCCATACCATTAAAAAATAAATAAATAAACCAAAACAAAAACTTTCAGAGAGACAAATACACGGTTTGGACGCGAATTGCATCCTGTGCTGCTCAGCCTTTTGAACCCCAAATACAAGCTGTTTTATGGAAGAATTCGCTAGTTTAGGCTTTATATCCACATGTTGTTTCGAAAGAGATTGTACCATTAAACCATATTAAATGTGCCCGAGGATTGTGGCGAAAGTGTGTAAGCGTTTCATGGTGAGGTTTATCAGCTTTCTCTTTAAGCCAGGGGAGTAGATGAGAGCTGTTTCTTGCTAATTGGAGAGAATTATAAATTTGTTTACTGAAGAACACTTGCAATGAACAGAGGAGAAAAAACGCAAACCTTTAGTCAGGGTTGAAAATATTCTAAGTTCAATCTTATATTGTAAATAGTGGTAAAAATATTTAAAGTGGACAGAAGAAAAGGTGAATAAAGCACATTTTAAGAAAATAATGGTGCAAGCTTCGTGTTCCCTGGAGACCTAATTATAATCTCTTCTAAATAGAGTACCTCAAATATTGACAGATTGTTTACATTGGGTTTTTAATTAAGAAGTCTCCCCTCAAACTCTGAAAGGGTTTATCAAAGACATCTTTCTGCACTAACAAGCATACTGTGAAGCCACATGTTGGGAGGCAAAAATAAATGAATAAAAAATGGAGGCTAAATTTCTTCATGGATTGAAAAAAGAGAAACTTTCTTATAACTTTCAAGAAAAACAAAATCCTCTAATTCTGTGCTGTATGGTTCCAGTCAGGTTGTGTCCCCTACATTTCCCGTATTGCACATAAAGATCGATCACGCATTTTTATAGCCCTAGAACATTATCTATAGTGGTAAGTTTTAACAAAAATTGCAATCTTGGGCTTAAACCTTAAGAAAACAGCTTTTCTGTTCAGTGTCTTTAATGAACGCCTTTAATTCATTTTATATAAAAATTACTGAATTGCTTTATTTTACATTTTAAATAGAAAATGAGCAATGTTTTATGTGAGTGAGCTTTGTAGAAGTAAATATCATGCCTTTAAATTGCTTTAAAAACAGTCTTTAGTTATCATGTAAACATTTTCTAATTCATGCACAAATTGTTGCGTTAAATAACAGCAGAAGAACTCGAAAAAGAGAAAAACAGTGTAGTAGGAATTTTTAAAGTGAACAAGTTATAAATTTAAAACTGTGTATCACTACAGATTTCCTAGACTTATCTTTCATTTAATGGAGTTAGAAGGCAAAACAACTATTAATATATTTTGCTACCTTTATTATGCAAACAAAAGCCAAATCTTAATTTGTCAGGCTGCAAATCACTCTTCTTAAAATTTCTATTACACAATATATGCCCCTAATGGGAATTCTCTCTCACAACGTGTGATTCATCTGGAGGGTCTTTTGAGTTTCTTCTTAATATGCTATTCTTTCCTGATTGCTTGTACAGGCCGCTCTTTTTTTTTTTTTTTTGTCTCCCATTTATCCATTTATCCATTTGACTATGGAGAAAGGATTCTTAGTAAACTTATTGTTTTTCTGTAATATTTACATTTGCATATTATCCTTCATCTCTCTGTGTCTCTCTTGCTTTCCAGTGTTAAATTGCATAATTGCTCTTTAAAATTTGCCTCATTACGAAACATCTGCTTTCCGGTTTGATAGTTTTTAATGTTTCACAGAAGTTGTTTTACTGAGGTTGCCTTGTTCTTATAAAGAGTGCAAATGTTATAAACATTAAAAAAATTAATAATGTAGAAGGGGTGTAAAACAATAATGTTTTGCTGGAGAAGGGCTAAATTAACAATAATATTCTCAATATATAGATCATTCTGAACTAGACAGTGAAAGATAACATTTATAATTTGTCCTTGAGAAAACATAGGCATAGGATAACCTTATATTTCCAGTATTGCAACCTAAACGAAAGAGACTGAAATATTTTTACTAAAGTCTTGTAAAGCAAACATCAAATCCAGAGCTATGTGCTTATGGATGAATTAAATCATTTCAGATACAAAGCTTTCTACTCCCACTGCAGGACTCTTGCCAGAGTGATTTTACCATGGTGACATTTGACTGAAATGAGGTCATTAGGACCAAAACACACTCTTAAATGTTAGGAAAATTTCTCTCTTTAATGTTGATTATTTTCAGTTCCTTCTTATTATTTTGTGCTGAAAACTAAAGGCAAAATTTTCTTGATTTTCTGAAAAAGCACCTAATCTTAAATTTAATTCTTTATACATATATTAATCTTCTTACAAAAAGACAGGACTAGAATTATAATAATAAAATAAACATAAAAAGACATCCCCAAACTTATCTGTCTGTTTACATGTAGATCTCCTTAACAATCTGGGTACATAATCACCAGTGTATTCTCAGAAAAAGAATATTATCTAAGCAAACATGATCTCACTCCTAAAGAAGAGACCCTGAGAAATGTATGCAGAGAATACTTCAAGCTAATTTAAATCATTGACTTAAATATTTTCATGAAATCTCACTTTGAAACAGAACAAAGCAGAAGGTGAAACAAGGAGTGACCTCTCTGATATGAGAGACCCCAATCAGAACTCTTATGGAACTTAAAACAAACAAACAAAAAAAGTGAAACAGGGGCGTAAGGTAGGGAGAGAGGGAGGGGTGTGCAGGGGTAGGGACAAAGGAGAGAGGGAAAGTCCTTGTCACCTAGATACTTAGGTGCACAAAATGCTCAACTTCATTGTAACACTTAAATTTTGAGCTTATATATATTAATAAAATGGGGGGAACGAACTAACAAACAAAAGAATAAAATTTTTTTGAAAAGCAAAAAGCCATTGCTTCATGAACGAGCTCTCTTCCTCCACTCTCTGTATCTCCCTCCATCTCTCTCTCTCTCTCTCTCTCTCTCTCTCTCTCTCTCTCTCTCTCTTTCATAGTTTCTCTCACACAAATGCACACACGCTGGCACACAGATATTCTAAGGTGTGCACTGATGACCCCTCCCTTTTACCTTTGTAACTTGTCTCGTTTCTCATTAATTTGATAGTGTTCCTATTAGTGAGAACACAGACAAGTAATAATTTCTTTAATTCAATGTAGTTAATTTGATAGCCTTGGTGGCATAGATAATTCTATCTCAAATAGTAAGTCCACTGTTTCCTCCCAGTCTTATTCTTCTTAGTTAATATATGATTATGGTCAATGAAAAAAGTCCTTATTGGAGGTATCGGGGGCAAGAAACAACAGGACTCATTTCTTTGATCGTGCCATTTGTACATGTTAGTACCTGGCACTCGATGCTGTGGTCAAGACCTGTCTACCTCAGAATCAATGCACAGTACATTGTTTTCCATAAATTTGTACCATTACTCTTAGTTAATTCAATAATCTATTAATCTAAAGTGATCAGATGATATAATTGTTATGCTGTATCTATGTAATTGCCTTTACCTTACCAATTTAAAGAGCGATTAGACAAAGCAAAGGCATGAATATTTTGAGTGCATGTATACTGTATGATAGCGGTAATTTTTTTAAAATTTCCAAAAAGCATTGTCCCTCTCTAAAAATCACACAACAGAGGGATAAGCATTCACTTACTGGAGATTATTTATAAATAACTAATTATATTGTTTACTTTGCATATATTTTATTCTTATCTTGCCCATATTTAATAGTTAAGAATAGTTTATATTTTTACCAATATTAAAATACCCTTTTTGAGAATGGCATATAATTTGAAATGCCTACACTCTATTTCTTAATAGAAAGAAATTAAATTTACAGACTGGACTTCAGAGTGAGACCCTGTCTTGAAAAAAAAAAGAAGAAAAATTAAATTTAGTATAAAATAAATTATATGCTAATTGTTTGAATATAATTAAATCTATTGCAGTGTACATTTTCTCCTTAAGCAACGCTCATAGAAGAAAAAAACTAACAGAAAAAGTTGTTTGCATGATAACCACTTATATGAAATATTCTTTGAACTATATTTGCAGAACATATAATTGATTGTTATAAGAAATAGATGCTATTAAAAGTTTGGAAAAATATCTTTGCTTATGATACTTATGGGAGATAATTTCATCAAAATAACTCCTCAAAAATATCTTCTGAGAATGTTTGCATCAATTTCTGCGAGCTCATTTCCTTAGAAATGCACAAAAATACAAGCAAAAAAATGTTTCCAGCTTCTTGTTAAAATAATTTTATACATTATCTGTAATGTTAATCTTAGCATATAAGAAATTGCTTAATAAGTTCATGGCTAATAACTCCAAAGAATACAGAAGTTATTTGCATTAGTTTATATTTTTAAAATGATTCCTATAATACATTTTAATGTAGAAATACAGTTTGTCTAGGTTTAATATTTTTTCCATCAAACACGAAATTATATTTATCTTTATATGTAATAGATGATTTTTTCTATGATTGATTTATCTGTCTGCAGTAAAATACATTGAATTTATTTTTGAAATAAGCTTCAATATAAAATATACATGATAAATCAAGCTCTAATAACAAATCTAATCAAAATATTTTAAAATGTTAATTCGACACACACCAGCCTTGATAAATCTATTCGCTGTTTTGGAGAGATAGACCTAAGGAAGCACCATTTTTATTGAGCTTTGCCTTTCCAGACTTTTACAATAAAGAACAGAAGAAGGAGGCGACTTCTCCCTGGACAACTCTCTGTTGCAGCCGATCTTAAAGATAGAGCCTTACCACCTGTACTATCTGAAATCCTGGCCTTCTTGTGGCCCAAATTTTTCAACATCTAACTTGTCCTTCTCTCTTTTGAACTGTTCTACTTAATTATAGTTTTAATCCATGTGAGGAGAGAATATGAGCATTATTCTATAATACTATATAGTTAAAATAAAAAGGCATTGAAGTGTTATTAGTACCACTTTTGTAAACACAAAAGCTCATTACAAACATTTTCAGTTGATTTATATATTTTAAAAAGTGCTGTTCAATATCCATGGACTTTTATTATCTGTCATTTGTACTTGCAAAGCCTAGTTTATTTTCTATCATTTTTGTCTTTTAATTTTATATATTTATTTATTTATTTATTTAGAGACATGGCCTCACTGAGTATATCAGGCTGGTCCTGAGTTCATCCGGTAGCCCATACTGGCCCTTGATTCACAGAAATTCTCCTTGCCTCTGCCTCCCAAGTGCTGAGATTACAGACGTGTGCCGCCACACCCAGCTTAAGTGGTGCTGGGGAATCGAACTTGGGGCCATGTGCTTGCTAGGAGAGCTATTTACCCATTGAGCTCCTCCTCCAGCCCTGCTTTTATCTATCAATGTATATTATGGGCTCTCCATTTTAATGATGTGTCAGCCTATGGTGATCCTTTTCAGCTACTGTCCACTTTGCTGGTTATAATTTTGTTCCCATCCCTAATATATATTTCTGTTAGCTTAGCTGAAAAATCATTAAATAAAATGTCAATATGAAGCAGATAAAGTGTTAGTTTAGATTTTATTCTCCATAATTCTTCACTTCTGCAAGCTTCTGTTATTATTATTGTCACATTAAGACTCACTGTCATAAACCTTTAATTAAGAAACATACCTCAAATCTAATGTTAGTCAACTTTCAAGCACTTGATATTTCTTGAACTTTTGCATGAAAGAATTAAATGTTTTCCCCTACATGGCACCCAAGGCCATCACCACGCAGGAACTTTCTAGTTTTCTGCATTTCTGAATAGGTAGTGCCACTAAACTGCTAAATCTTGGTTAATTTGGGTTATGTGCCTTCTCATTTTTTTCCAAATTTTAGAGCAAGGCATTAAGCAATTCAATTCAAATTATGTGTCATCCTAATTGGAACTGGAGAGCAATTAACTTTCTGTGGCAAAATGTCAAGCACATTTTTTCAGTACTCATCACAGGGAATATGTCAAGAGAAGTGTATAGTTTTATATAAATTAAAGTTGTTGCTATTAATTGCTCTCTGTTTCAATTAGTCTATGAACTCTTTTGACTATGACTAAGGATAACAACAAGAAAATTAATAAGCAGCTACTTTGCATCACTTCTTGTGAGTCCAAATCAGTACCTATTCCAATTCAAATGATTAGATGTTCTCCATTACGTAAGAAAATGTAACATTTTGTTATTTATCAGATATAATTTCAAATTTCTGCCAATGAGAGCTACTATTTGGATTATGTGTGATTTTAGTATATAAGAAAGAACTGTAAGTCTTTCACTACAAAAATAAATAACAAACAAAATTGTATGAGCAGAATGTATGCTATTTTTTGAAGTGCACAACCAAAAATACGATCTGAGTTTGCAGATTCAAAGTCAAAATAATGTCTTGGCTAACAGATTAATCTTCTTTTCTTTTTTTTTTTTTGCTTCTATTCACCTTCCCAATCTTTCTCCATCTTTTTTTATTTTGTCCAGTTTATTTCCTTCTTTCTGTTTATTTTCAAAATGAAAATATTGAAAGGTACTGAATCATTAGTTTCATGAGTCAAAGAAAATTGATTAAATTTGATCTAAGTAAGGGAATTCCCAAATGGAATAGGAAAGGATTAGGCAAATTTTTCACGTATTTGATAATCTAAAGGTTAACATTAAATCCATATATTCTCATGTGAAATTTACAATATAGATATGAAGAGCAAGATGCGCTTGTATGAGTCTCAACTGTATTGATGTTCTCAGAGGAACAGCGGAGGATGAGTCATTACTGTAGCAACATATACACATTGCAGAAAAAGCCCAAAAGCAGAGTATGATTTATTCTCCCACATTTCAAATGAATCCCACCACAATGTCAACATAGTATTTTTTCATATTAAGACAATGAATGTATTATCCCTTTCAAGTATAATTATAGCGTTGAGTACATAGTTAACCTTTTTGGGGTGTATTATTATGCATTTTACTTCAAGAAAATATTCAGAAAAACATCCATTTATTCTTTTGTGTTTGTGTATTTTGATCATCTACTGACAAGTTGTCTGTCCATAGACAAAATTTCGAGGAGTTGATTGTAATTATAAAATTTTGAGTCTCTTCATTCTAGGAGGATGAATATATATTTAATAATAAATTAGACTGGTTGTATACTGATGAGATGTATAGTGTGTGGTATTTAACAAAGTAATTCAGGCTTACAAAACAACCTACATTAGGAATCCGAAGTTGTCTTAAAGATCAGCTAAAAACTTCTTAAAAATTGTTGATTCATCAAAAGCTTACAAGTGTAAAAGACTTTGAATTTAAAATTATAGTGATACCCTGGGGAAAAGAAGGAAGTACATACAAAATAGTCTTGGAAGAAAAAGTCTTCAGATTACAAAGGAAAGAAAAAGCTCCATTTGTTACCAGAAGAAAAATAAAAGTCAATATGGTGGTTGAATGCCTGAAAATTGCTAACACAATGATATTGGAATAGACTAGGGAGATAAAAATTAATAAGTCAGAGACTATGAACCATATTGGTGGTTGATCTGTTTATGCTAAGTGCATAATGAGAAAAGACTTCAAATTAGTGAAAATTCTCCAGGTAACTGACTTTAATACATCACAATGTGGAATAAGTACAAGTGGATTGACTGATTCATGTTACTGAAAAATGTATTATGTATACACGACTGTGAAAGACTAAAAGTACAAAGGAAAATAGCCAGACCACACATGAACACAGATTTCTGACTCATAAACTACATCTACCTGTCCAAGAAACCAAATCATTATCTACAGTCACGAGCTCAGGAAGCGGATCTGCTCCATTCCAGACTTTCAGGAGCCCAGATTTCTACTTCTGTCAACCAGCCAGGGGAAGCCACGCAGCAGCCACTGTTAATTTGAGTTCCAAATGTCCAAGGCATGATAAATCATTAGCACCTTCCTTGACATTTGTCCCTGATGTCAATTTATGACCAACCTTAGAAAGCCAAATACACGTCTATAAAAAATACCTTAAATTGATAGAATTCTTCATTTCTAGTCATCCTGCTCACATCTCTGTTATAAGAGCCTGATATTTGAGCCTGTCTGCAGACTTTCCTTTCTTTTGCCTAAAACAACTTTCCCAATCCCTTGGTGACCTTTTATCCTTCCAAAATGCATGTCAGTGAGCTGACTTCCTTGCTGTAGGGAGTTCATACTTAATAGCCTTCGAACGTTCCCATGCAGTTGGTTTTTATTACCATAGCTAAATACAGGATCTCACAAAGCTATCAACATTCTTTGCCTTTTCTCAATTTCCATTTTAAATCCACTTTCTTCTACTTTATTCTCATTCTCAATATGAATATATTCACAAGAAAGTTCTACAGATAGAAGTTACAGAGAAAATTATAAGGACAGATCCAGGCAAATCACAAGGATTAAAATCATCCCCTTTTTTAGAGAAGAAATTAATTTCTGAGGCACTGTTTATTCCCAGGTATCTTATTTTCTGTGGCTTATTTTTTCTCTTATATATATATATGTATGTGTGTATATATATATATATATATATATATATATATATATGTCTGTGTGTGTGTAAATATAAATATATATACTTCAACACATATATACGCCATGTATATGAAATGCACACAAATTATATATATATATATATATATATATATATATATATATATCATACGTATGTGCAATATACAATGGTTAAAGTAGTCTCATTTTATAGCATAAGTTAATTTCCAAGCCACTATTTTTTCCAAGCTGGCTTATTCTCTCCAAAATATATATTTTTCTTTATTTTTATTGGTGTGTGTGTGTGTGTGTGTGTGTGTGTGTGTGTGTGTGTGTGATGTGTCATGTGTCAGGGTTAAATTTATCTTGAGAAATTTAAACACTCACACACACACGCACACACACATACATATAGACATCATTACAGTCCCTTCCTCTTCTCCGTTTTGACATCAATCCCTTCCCTCTTTCCTATGATTTCAAATATAGTTTATTCAATAAATTGTCTGTGTTTTGGGTTTCTCATAATAGAGAAACCAAGTGATATTTAGCCTTCTGAGTCAGACTAACTCCACTGAGCATGATGATCTCAAGTTATTTGCATTTATTTACAAATGTCTCAAATTTATCTCTATTTTTGGAAGAGTGGTATGTCATTATTTGCAGATACGCATTTTTTGTTATCTATTGGTCTGTTGATAGATATTCTGGCATCTCTTATAATTTATTTCTTGTTAATTCTGCTGCTATTAACATGGATGTACCTGTGTCATTTATATGTTTGTGTTAAATAGTTTAGAAAGAAACCATAAGAGGTATCACTGGAATAAATGCAATATTTATTCTCAGCTTTTTGAGGATTCTCTCTACTTCTTTCCATTGAGGTTTTACCAGTTTACAGTCCCACCAGGAAAGCAATAAAGATTTTGCCCAGAAGGAAAAGTCCAGAATTGGATGGATTCACAGCAGATTTTTTCCAATACTTCAGAGAAGAATTAGCACCAATCCTTCTCACATAGTTCCATGTAATTGAAAGAGAAGGAACATTGCCGGACTCATTTTATGAAGTTAGAATTACTGTGATACAAAAAAACAAACGAAGATTTATCCATGAAAAATAAACTGTAGCTCAGTCTCCTTAACGAAAACAGATGCAAAAAATCTCAGTACAATATTGAGTGTCAGAAATCAGCAAATTATTGAAATGATCATATCTGACTTTCTTTTGTACTTAGTAGACTTACTTGGGGGGCATATTTGTCAAATTTAGGATAAAGTAGTGTCATATATATATATATATATATATATATATATATATATATATATATATAAATTTTAGATAAAGAAAAAATTTAAAACGTATAAATATGGTCTGTGACACAACATAGGAGATGTTTTTGCTGGTTACCTGAAATGTTCTCACATATCATAAGGCAACTCTACCGGTATATTAAGGAAAACAAATGCCTTTGCACCAATGTGACAAGGTGTAAACACCAAAGACAAACAGGAAATAGTCAGGTAGGAGGTGCTTCTGATTGGACCTTGAAATTACAAGCATGGTTGCTGCTTTACAGAGCAACTGGAGCACATGAGAGAACATAGGCTGTCAATGTGGTGCACCTGGCTACCGAAGGTATGGTGGGAGGTTAACACAGTTCTTTCTAACTATAAAGAAAAGAGAGCAGTGAAGATATGAATTGTGGGCAGGAGAATCAATGGGGGTTTTTGACTGTTCATTGTTCATTTAAATTAATAAACAATGTTTATTAATACAGCTGTGTTTTTAAAAACAGCAGATGCACTGGGTTCATGGGCATTTGTACACTTTGCTTTACTTTTACAAAGAAAATATAAGTAACATAAAGTAAGGTTTAAAACTGTCATATTTGGAGAACTATCATAATCATGATATAACAAACAAAAGAGTCAAGTTCAATGTAAATATTATGTGTTGCATATATACATATCAATAAAATGGGAAAAATCATTATAGAACAAATATAAGTCTTATAAGAGCTGAACAAGATCTCCCCATTTTAAAATCTAAACCTACTGGTGATGAGAATAACACAGTGGTTCGAACACTTCCCTAACAGGTGCAAGGCCTTGGGTGTGATTACCCAGAACCACATAAACCGGGCGCCTTGGCACGGGACTGTAATCCCATCACTCAGGAGGCTGAGGCAGCATGATTGAGTCCAGTGTGGGCTATATAGTGAGGTCACAACCACGCTGGACTGCAGAGCAAGATTCTGCTTCAAAAATAAATCAGTAAATGTAAATAATATATACCTATTCATACTAGTTATTGATTATCTAATTAAATGAAGGCTTTCAACTTGCTTGCTTAAAGTATCAGTATTCTAAAGTCAAAAAAATTCCAAATTTTTTAATAAATTAAGACACAACCTCAATCAAAATTGCAATATATTTCTTATGATCAAAATGAGTATAGATACATGAAATAAATGCAGATACATAAAATGCAAGATGTAGTCAAGCACATCCTTTAAAATTACAAAGTAATTGAACATGCTATACTGAATTTTAAGGTTTGATGTGAGAAGTATTTCAGAGAAGCAGCATTTACACAAGGATTAACAAATAGGTCAATGAAATGATGTCTGATATATTTATATGTGACAAAAGAGAAAATAACATGTGTCAAGGATTATAGACATAGTATTGCATTTATGTTAAGAATTATTCTAAAAGAAGACACAAACAGGCTGGTATGTTAAAATTTAGAAATATTTTTCATAAAAATATCTCATTAGAAAAATAAAAAGTTACAGAATGAAAGAGGACATTTAAAACTCACATAGGCAAAATCAGGTTTATGTCTGATTTTCAAATCAATGAAAGATAGAAATACATTTTAATATAAATAAAGCATATTATTTCATGAAAAGTAATAAAATACTAAATGAAGACACTCTAAAAATTATGGGTTTATACCAAAATCATGAAAACAACAGAAAAATTTGTAAGTAGTTGGTATACTAAAATTGAACTTTAAACAATATTTGCAAAACAGGGAATGAGTAATAAAAGAAGGAAATATTGGAGTGAATAAATTATGACCAATACACAACTTCATCAAATTATAATATATTAAATAATCTACTTTCTCACGTAGTCAGGAATTATCAATGAGTTTTTTCACTCTAAATTGTTTCCCCCTGCTTTGATAAACAACATTTATGATAAAGACATATTTCTAGGAAGTCATTCATTTTCATTGTTTTATTTTCTAACAAGTATTTATAAAGATTCATGTGAAAAGACCTAAAGAAATTCATAAATAAATATAACAAAAAACCAAATATTTTCAAAAAATTAATATTTTTCTCAAGCAACATAATTACCCCAAATTGCTTCTATTCAATGATTTTGTAAATAAATTATAAGATTTACAGTATTTTAGTCAAAATACAGTGATCAAATAATTTACTCTCTTTATTAAAATACATTTATGCAACAGGATTTTGCAGAAGAGCTCAAGATTCTCTAGTTGTTATGTAATTACCATAAAAGTGTTGGAAAGATTAGCTTGCTGTGGAGATGAAACAATCACATTGTTCACTCAATTTGGAAAAGCCTCCTGCTTGAATTTCTCTTCATATTTTGTTGTTTTATGACACAATTATAACTTCTGTATGGATAAAATAGACATTCTAAATTATTCTAAATTTTCTCTTGTTGGATCTTTCTTTTTCTGAATATCAGTGAATGCCATCATTGTTAGAAATGCATTTTTCCTTAAACTTGTAATTCCAATTTTGAAAAAGTAATTCTCTTCTGTAGATTAACAAGTAGCAGTTTAGGATCATGTGTGTCAGTCTTTTGAAGACCCTTTATGGTGTAAAACAATAACCAGACATAAAAATGTAACTGTTTTAGTTTGATTTCTTAGTTGTTACTTTGTTAAATGGAAAGATGAGAGATTTGGTGAGCAAAGCAGGTACCAAACTTCTTTGTAGCTAAAGTTGCATGCAATGCTTCAGGATCACCTCAATAATCTTGCAAAGAGATATTTTCATTGGCACGTAAATAACAACAAAAATAACGTTGCCAGGAATCTTACTGCCCAACATTTCAAAAACAGAAATGAAATCTTCTAATAGGATTATAGTTGAATAACAGGCCTCAGTATTTACCTCAAAAATTTAAAAACCGTAACTATTGTGATCATTTCCATCTTTACTTTTTAAATCATTAAGACATGATGAGTGCCAGATTTTGTTGTTGTTACTTTCATGAGAGCAGAATTGGAGGACCAGTGACAAAATTATTTATTTATATAGAAGCATATAGACTTTCATTAATTTATTTATGGTTAGATCTGAAATTGAAGTTTCAGGGGAGTCTTCTAATAATGCCCCAGAATGAACTTCAAATTACTGTACTCGGTCTTCTCACTTCATTTTTATATATTTTTTTCTGATAATTGAGAGTTAAAGGGTTCTCAAAAGATGCCTTAAGTATGGCCTCAGTTTATACTTACAATTCAACAAATTTTTGCACAATTTTAAACAGGTGATCACTGATATTTAGATATAATAATCACAAGTAATTTATTAGCAAAGATTGTACCTTGAGAAGGTAAGCTTGGACTTGAACAATGTCTTATTTGTGGCAGTCTCATAACTGTTTTTCTCTAACAAAAATTTCCAAATAAAAGTTTACCAGTGTCTCCATTTATTAGAGCCAATCAAACTCTTCCACTGACCTTCAAACATTCAACTGATCACATTAATTTCCTGGAAATAGTGAAATGTGTTCCTTTCTATAATCAATTGTATACATAATTTTTATATTTGTAGGCTTCCTGGGATAATTGAGAGTGAGACATGACTTTCTCCTCAAAGAATATCATTCAGTACAACCAAAGTCCTTTCTGATTCAATAGCATAGGAAATGTAAAATTCCACAAACATTTAGTCACTGCTCTTTAAATAATGTATCTTATACAAATTGAACTTTCCAAAAATGAAATGTTTTTAAATTCATAAATAACAAAAGCATTTTATTTGGGGAAAACGAACAGAGAAGCTTGAGTTTATGTGTTCTGTCAAAGGCAATGGGGGTTCTTACAAAAAATAAGAGGAGATTGGTCTTTGCACCGAAGGTCTGATCTAAGCTGTGAGTCAGCTGACTTTACAGGAAGAACCAAGGACAAACATGTCTAAGAAGATTCTTCCGAGGAGAAGAACATATCTCAAACACTGACCTTATCTGTCTTTCGAGGCATGTATTCTCCAGGCATTGCTGAAAAAATAGTGAAAAAGAATGGGCAGACTTAGTTTGTCACTTGAATGTGGTCAGATAGGCAATAAAGACAGTGCTACCTCCATCCTCAAGAGTCCACATTAACCTCTATGTGCACACACATTCTTACTCGAAGAAAAGCTTTCCCACTACAGAAAGTATTTTAACTACCTGACATGTTGTTAGACATATGAGCAGATTAACAAATCTCCAAGTACAAAATGACTATATTTCATTATCTAAAATTTTCAGATTCTTACAGAAAAAAGTATAAGTCATAGAGATAAATTATTTAAATAAATCAAATACCAGGAACTGAGATTTAATAGAAACTATTTTAATAGACAAATGTTTTACAAAGGAAATCAATAGAAAATACGTCTTACCTCATATTAAATGAGAAGTGAAGATATGGAAGATTTGTTTATACAGAATCTAATAGCAAGTCTTTGTTTAAAAAGCAAACATTTACTAGAAAGGTTTTGTAGTAAGTTCAATCTTGCAGGAAAAAAAGAAAAAGAAAAAGAAGCTTGTAGATAAATCGGTAAAGACTTTTTCTAGTTTCTAAGAACTAGAGAAAGAAAACTTTTCCATTTCCTATTTTCTAAGGAATATAGAAAAAAAGAACTAAACAAATGCTTTCAGAAAACATGAACTGACCCCATATGTTTCGAAATACATTTTGTTGTTGAATAAAAAGGGAAAGAAAGAAAAGAGATGAGCAAGGGAAAAATCCTTAAGAAATATTAGTTGAAGACTTCCTAAATTTGAGGGAAAACGTGTGCCTATATTTTCAGGACACTTACCAGAACATATATATGAACATCTAAATACCCTAGTATTTCAAACTCACTGACATTAAGCTAAGATAAAATTTCATTAAATTGTAATAGCATAACCTCCTTTCTCTTTCAGTCATTACTTAGTTTCTGCATTTCTCCTTCTCTCCAAAGCACTTCTGTGAACAGCCTTTCTCTCTGAATGGCCTTTCTTTAGATTCTGAAGAGTGCTCTCTTTATTTCACTCAGAACTCTTCCTCTTTCTCTTTACTGTTGTTAACAGTGCACGTCTATCCACAATCCACTGATCTGGAGTCGGGGCTCTATCAGGCTTTTCTCTACCATAAAAATACTCATCCACTTTCTATTAACACCCTGTCTCAGCCGGAGTCTAAGGCTGCTCTCTTCTTATTCTAAGCGACCATATTACTAATATTATTAATTATTGATAATTCATAGCCATATAGGTGGATATGTAGAAACCAATAATTGTACGCTATTTAGCTAGACATAACTCAGTAGATTTTTCTATATATATTATCAATAATAGTTTAGGGGCATCTTAAACAAATTTTTCTAATATGTTGCAGAGATACCTCTACTAGAAGTATAGACAGCATTTATAATGTTAAAAGAGGAATTGTTATATGAATTGAGATCTTGTTATTATAAGTCTAGAACCATTAGGAATTAACTATATGTATTAAAATTTGTCCAATTGTCAGCAGGGTTTAGTGAATGGAGACTAACATGAATTGATAACTTGTGGTGCTTTGGTTTAACTGAAGGAAGCAATATAGAGGTCTATTTTATTAGGGACAGTGCTATAATCCCAATGTCAATGGACCACCTTGCTAAGTCAATATTCTGTTTACTTAGATACACGTAGAGTATAGACTGTATCTCTCAATGTTAATGGGTAGAATAACTGTTATAATACTTATAGTATAAAACTGTTTACTAGGTTTTGTCAATAATTTTTAATCTTAGATTTTGATATAACTGTACATCTTCATTCAATTTGTAGATGGCAACAAAGACTTTGGCCTTCATTTTAAATATAGGCCAAAAGATACTTGTCTGCAGACTATATATAGTTCTATGATCCACCCCTCCTTCACCAAGAAGTAGAAAATATGAAATAAAGAGACACCAGGAGTATAAAAAATATAGTATGGACTGTAACATCACAATAATGACAGGATGTAGCGAACGTACTACTCTTGCAACACTGAATGCTAACAGTGTCAGCTCACTCATTAAAAGACAAAAGTTAACAATTGGTCGTTTGCAAGAGTTACCCTTTACACATAAAGAAATACATAGCATAAAAATGAGAGGATGGAAATCAATATTCCATGAAATTGGCCACATGAAGTAAACAGGGATAGCTACATTATTTTCAGACACAGCAGATTTTAAGCCAAAACAAACAGGAAGACAAAGATGGACATTATATACTGGTTAAAGCAAAAGTTCAACAGGAAGATGTCATTGTTATCAATACATACACTCTCAACATTGGGTCACTAGTATTGTAAAACAAAAATTACTGGACTTGAAAGACCAAATAAACTCCAATTCAATTACTATGTGGAACTTAAATACCATATTATCACAGATAAACAAGACAACAAGACCAAGAAATCAATAAAAAATTACAATAAAGCCACACTAAGAAACCATTGTTCTAAACAGATACATACTGAGTGTTTTATCCAACATCAAGAGAACACACATTCTTTTTTTCTCAGCAACGCATGGGACGTTTTCCAAATGTAGACCAAATTACAGCCCATGAGGCATATTTAAATAAGTACAAAGCATTTGAAATAATTCCTTGCATACTTTCAGATCATAGCAGAATAAAACTGCAAATAAATAGTAAAAGAAACTGCAAAAATATATGGAGACTAAAAAGCTTCTTATTGAACAAATAATGGATCAGAGCAGAAACCAGGGAGTAAATTAAAAATTTCTGACAGTCAAGTGGTAATGGAAACACATCATATCACAACTTGTGAGACAAAGAAGTGCTAAGAGATAAATGTGTAGCTATGAATGCACATAATAAATGTAAAAAATCAAAATTAACACGATGCAATCACAAACAATTCAATGATGCAAATTAAGGTCTGAAGAAAGCAAGAACAATCTAAATCAAGGAATGGAGATAAAGATGTGATAGAAATCAGAAAAGACAAGCCTGCATCTGAACGAAACAAAGTAAAGTGCATCAATGCAACTGGAAATAATAAGGTTGAAATTACAACAGACACTGCTGAAATTGAGACATTATGAGGAACTATCTTGTAAAATTGTATTCCATATCTACTAGGTAAATGTGATGCCTTTCCCATCTCTCTGGTGCCTATATGCACTCCCACAAAAAAATATTTTCCAACCACACACTTACATCTGATATTCTGTTTCTAAATTATATTCACTTTCATATGAAAGTTAAATCTTCATGCATAGAATATATAAAAAGGCATGTATTCCTTTTAAAATATCTTAAACACAAGTAATTATATTCAGTCATTTGGTGACTTAAGGGATTATATTAAAGGCCAAGAAACAAAGTCTAAGTTACCTCTTCAGTACAACAAGCTGCAGAGCTCTGGCCAACAGGAGCCGGGGGTTGATGTTTGTCTCTAATTGTGGATCATTGTGTACAACTGGATGTCGTCCAGCCAGGATGGCAAACTGCACTAGCATTTTTAGGCAATGCTATTCTCTTCCAAGGGAGTAATTTTCCATACCCCTGTTATAATTAGGCACAACCGTTCATGTGAATTTGAAGTGTATTTTCGTTCTACTTAAGCTCAGATTGGTTTGGCGGTCATCGTTCTAGAAACATCCACAAGGCCACCGGCATTTGCTGAAATGGTGAAATAGCCAGGCTTTTCTAGAAAACAGGGAAGATGAGCATACCAATGGGACTACGGCACCATAAGGAGATAGTCATCATGAAATAGTTAGAAACCTGGAAAGAAAATTAAAAACTACCTGATCATCCCACCATTTTTGTCTGCTGCTTATGAATTTTGTAAATTATATTATTGAAAATGAGTCTTGCAAAAGCAATAGTTTTAGAAAAAGAGGCTTCTACAATGACACATTTTATTTATTTATTTATTTATTTATTTATTTATTTATTTATTTTGAGACAAGTTCTGGTTCTGTAGCCCCGACTGGTCCTGAACTCACTATAAAGCCCATGCTGGCCTTGGACTCACAGCAATCCTCCTGTCTCAGCCTCCCCAGTGCTAGGATTATAGGTGTGTGCCAACATGCCTGTTTCATGTGGCTCTGGGAAATCGAACTCTTGTACTTATCACTTGACCTAGTACTTGCTCTCATGCGCTTTAACCACTGAGCCATTCCTCCAACCCAATGACACATTTTAATAGCTACATTTATCTTCATATAGCGTGTCAGTTGGCTAAGAGACAAACTAGCTTGTTAAAACAACCCCATAGGACAAAGAACACACAAATAAATAGCTTCCTCTTCATTTAAATTTACAAATATTTAATTTTAACCTAGAACTTTTTTGAATACTCCTTTTAAGTGACATGATTAAGGTAAAGTAAAAAAGAATTGAAGAAATAGGATAATTAACTATAGATTGATAATTTTTCTTCTTTGATCTATCTTAAAATATATTGTAATGATAGATTTTGAGGCTATTAATAAATGAAACAAATGGAATTTTTAAATGAAACTTCGGTTTTGTGTCAGTTAAAGAAAAGATCAAATTGAAATTTTCTCTGATTTATATAGGCAAATATTTTATGCAGCATTGGAGATATTTAGAGGTTTCTATTTTCGCAACACTTAAAGAATATTAAATAATAAAACTACAGTAAAGTAAACTAATGTCAGGTAATTATATAAATTTTCAAGCTACTTTACAATATGTCTATCAATTTGAGCCTAGAAAAAAGTTTCAGGGCAAAATTTTCCAGTACTGACTTTTAACTCTCCTTACCTAATAAAATGTGAAAAAAATTTAAATACATTTTTAGTCTTCTTATTTTTCAGTCAGACTTTATAGTTAATGCTGAATGGTTCTCATATCTGAATCTATTCATATTTCTTTGCTAAGGAGACTATTAAAGCAACAATAATTATTCAACAGAAAATGAAACTTAATTTTTACTTTTGCAAACAACTGGTGCTTTGGCAATTCTCTTTCAACAAGTGTTTTCCATTAAGAGGCTAAAAACAGCCCACCAGCCCAATATCCTGGCTCTGGATACAGGCAAATAAACAGAAAGAATGAGAGTAGGTATAATACACTACACCCAACTTTGTATTTACTACATTTGGAATATCTTCTTGCTGCAGTCCTCGTGTGTGTGTGTGTGTGTGTGTGTGTGTGTGTGTGTGTGTGTGTGCGTGTGTGTGCGTGCGTGTGTGCGTGTGTGTGTGTGTGTGTGTTGATCAAAGAACAGAAATTCATGATTTCAAAATTTAGACTGTACTAATACTTTATTTTTAGTGGTGAAAATTATGCTAAAACTTGGGATATGATCATTGAACTATTAAGTGCTTATGTAACAGTTTTGAGAGGTAGTTTCCCTACATAGCAAGTTAAGCCAAATTTTATTATGAGATCAAAAAATTTACTTTTCTAATTGTTAAATTATGTGACAAGTTTACACACACTTATGTGTGTCCAAGGGAATTGTATAAATCTATGTTATCTAAGAATTACTGAGAATATTATAATTTCTAACTGTAGATTTCTAGTTTGTAGTAATAATAATTTTAAATATTTTGTACTTGTTTCTTATTACAGAACTATGAAGAATTGTTTTATCTGATTAAACTTTTTATAATCATGAAATAATGTATTATATCTATCCATATAAATTTTTACTTTGACTAAAATATTTTAATATAATCATTTAAAATTTTGTTCTTATGACTGGCATTTGCATGATACACACTTTCTTTTCATGTATCATTTTATGTCATCTTTATTTTTGTAGTTGTAATTCACTTGATGGTAATTTATACATAGAACAATTTTTAACAGCTCATCAAGATGTCAGCCTTTTAAAAACTTATCTCATTTCTCATAATTTATATAGATATGTTTATTGTACAATCTTTTTTAGTTGTTAAGTATCCATCTCTTTATACTTTTTTCTTTCTTTCCTTCATTGGGGTTAAATGAATTATTTTTTATCTTTTCTATATCTTTTTATGACTTTTTGACTATATTGCTTTTGTCATTATTGCCACTGCTTTATGACTTTAATTAAAAGACATCTAGAAAATAGAATATGAATCATAGTTTTATTGATGTTTATATTTAAGATAAATAATCATACAATTTAAAAATAACAAGTTAGTTCTGAGCTTCTTATATACTGTGTTTCTAATTATTGATTCAACATTATTGCACAATTAGTATCAAAGAATCAGTTTGTTAACTTGATAACAAATATGTAAATTCAGTATAAAAGATTCTCTTCTTACAATGTTAAATGTGTTATTATTCACTTTTCAAAACACAAACCTGTTTGACTGTTGTCTATCCTTAAATCTATCTGTGGCTCAATTAGCAACACATGCCTATACCCCTAAGATAGAGAAAAAGCCCCAAAGGTTTTAATATATCGAACTCTGGCTCTTACCACACTACTGAGAAGATAGAAGAGATAAGAAATATCTTATATACATCAGTTGCTTTACTTATAAGTTAAATGCAGACAGAGGAAAAATTAGGGATATAATGACTTTGTTATGAATTATACAGTACAGACAATTCCTATTTAGTATTTCTCGCCTATATGAGTGTTTCAGAAAACTACGTTTTTTTTTCCAAAAGAGGTCTAACTTGTTTTTATTTCTGTTAGATTTTCATAGATTCATGATAGGTTCCTGATTATTTTATCTCAATTTTTGTTCTCTGTGAAACATATTGTTACATTAAAATGAATATTAAAATTTCTACTGTAGGGGCTGGAGGAATGGCACAGTGCTTAAAGTGCTTACACAGCAAGCACACAGCCTTGAATTTGCTTCTCCAGCACCAGTAAGCTGGATGTGGTGGTGCATTCCTGTAATTCCAAATTCTGGATGCCAAGGCGGGTGGATTACTATGTGTTCGAGGCAGCCTGTCTTTATACAACTCAAATTTCTAGAGGTTAACCACAAAATTTAAAATAAATATTAAGGGCATCGGTGGTAAAAAAAAAATAGTCAAAAGACAACAGTGAGTAAATGTGTCTTTGAAACGTATAATCTAATGGTAGCTGTCTAGTTAACCACACATGACTGTGACAAGGTTCATGATATCGTATAGAAAACTGCACAGTGGAGGGGTGGTGCCTGACCTACAGGCCAGACGACAACCAAAAACCCTCTATTTGCACTTGCCAATGTCATGAAACAGGGAAAACAACTAGAAAATATATGCAATTAATTAAGGAGGCCAGATTCTTCAGAGGTCTGTTTTTTTTTTTTTTTGCAAGAAAACTGAACATATTTTCCATATTCTGTATATTACTAACTAGGAAGTCAAGATGATTTAACCATCTGGTCTCCTTTCATTGTAATAATAGGAAAAGAATGTTGCCAGAAAGAAAGTTGACAAAAGAAACAAATAAGCCTTTTCAAGGGTTTCCATTATTTACCTCTTCTTGTTTTTACAATATGTTACTCTGAAAATAGTTGCCAAATACGAATTTTACACAAGTATATTTTCCTTCTTTCTAAGCAACACAGAGGGTATTATAAAAATAGTTAAAATAGAAATAAAAGCACATGGCAGTGTAGAGATTGAAATATTAGGATAAAATCTTAATTCAAATCAGGAAGGACATGACAAAGTCTGGGCTATGTCTGCAGCATGACAACATAAAGAGCTCCAACACGAACAGTAATTGTTAAGACAAAAAAAAATTAGTTGCTGAGATTGTGATTGGGGTTGAATAAGAAGAGAATTAGAAAGTTTTCTTCAAGTAAAATACTTCACGATATTCTAGCATAGTATTTCATTCTTCAACTCTGATATATTTCAGGCATTTCTTCAAAAAGAAAAAAAACCTACCAATTTCAGAACAAATTTGTTTACCATAACTAATTCTCTCTTTACTAGAATGGTTATAAGGCATTATTGGAAAGGCACCCAGTTACAGAGAATCAGTGGGTAATTATGAGTGCCAGTAGTGTACTTGGCCTACCATATACCAGGTTTCTTCTGTGAATGTTACACCTAAGTGTAATAAACTACTGAAAGACCAGGGTGAAATTATCGACTCTAAATGATGTTACTATAATGTCATCTCACTAGCTCGCTCTGTCTCTGTCTCTCACACATATATGCACACTGACAGAAATGTGAAAATTGTCTTTTATAGGCAATTTTAATAAAGTTTGTAAGCATTTAAAATTCTAAGCATTTAAAGGTTCTAAATAAACATATTTACATAAAATGGGACTATTTTCTTTAGGATATACCTCAGAACCTGAACAAGATACACATCAAAATTATGATTATGGCAATTGTTTACCATAGTGAATTGGAAAAAAAAAATATTCCTATACAGCAGATGGCTCCTTAAATATGGATTAGAAGCACCTACTCAGCAAATATGGTAATGTGAATCGGAAACAAGAAAATGTCCTTTCCCCGCATCTATTTGATTAAGACATTTTTTAAAATTAATAATTATATGCATTGCCTCTCAAGTGTTCCAATTACTTTATTAAAATTGGGGTTTATCTCTTTCTTTCTTTCTTTCTTTCTTTCTTTCTTTCTTTCTTTCTTTTTTTTTTTTTTTTGAGACAGAGGCTGCCTCTGTAGCCCAGGCTGGTTGTGAACTCTAGACTAGGGAGCTCTGGCTGCCCTTGGTACTGCCTCAACCTCCCAAGCGCTGGGATTACAGGCATGTGTTACCACGCTTTTCTGTGTACAAGGGAATCAAACCCAGGACCTTATTCTTGCTAAGCAAGTGCTTTCACCATTGTGCCATTCGTCCAGCCTTGGGATTGATCATTTAAAATGTTTTATTTCTCCAGTAAAGGACTCAAAAGAAGCCTATGACTAATCTACTTAGCCTGTCACTCCAGATGCTGAGAAGGAGGAGTAGGGAAAACCAAAGAAAAGGAGGGCACCCTGCTCAATTACCATATAGTTACTTTTTTCTTTTCATTTTTTATTTGATGTAAAGATTCGATATAATTGGTTTATTTTTGAGAAACCAATAACATTCAAAGATCTTCATTTTAATTTTCTAATACAGCAAATAAAGGATAACAGTTACTTTCTTCTATCTGAGGACCAGAACATGTAAGTTAGGATTAAATGAGTCTTATATCTCTAGTGACACATTTTTGTTGGGAGTGATACTGAAATATTAAAGGTCTTTTATAACCATGACTTTAAAATGTGCCAGAAGAGTCGTGTGACTCAAAGGCGTGACAGTCAGTAATAGAACAATTACAGATGACACTTTGGCTGAACTCGGTCATGAACTTGGAGCCAGTCATGAGGAAAACGAATCCAGACTCTGACATCCCTAACTATGTCACTCTAGTTAGATTACTTGACTGCTCAGTATTTCTCTTTTGCTTACACTGCACGATGTCAATTATAATAAAATAACTCTTCAATGTTATTTCAGAGACTAAAACAACTTAAATCAACCCCTCATTAATATTGTCAATGAACTAATATTATCAGTACATAATATCCAGATGCATTCTTGTTTATGGGAGAAAAATTATAACTACAGAGATTCTGGTTATTGGGTTAACTGGGTCCCTAACCCAGGAAATACTTTGTCTTAACAATGTTGGAAACCGGCTGCTAACTTAGAGCCCGACAGCTTCATTTTTGCTATGTCTCTCTCACCAGTTCTCTCAGTTCACATTTTTTTCCCACAGAGTCTACCATGCAATAATTAAGTTTCAGCTAAATGTCTCCATCTCATTTCAGTTCTTCTCTATAGAGATTGTATCAATGAGATCACAATAATGACTATCTTGAAAATAGTAGGTTTGAGATTTACTGTCAATATAAAGTACATTTAGGAAGCAACTGCATTTATTCTCAACCTGTGCAAATAATGTCTAGATTAGGATTTAACTCTGAATGGGAAAAGAACTAACATCATGAGAAGTTATTCTTGAATTTTCTTCTTGTTGTCTAAAATCTTCTACATTGTCTTAAAATGAATAAAAATAATGATTTTACTTAATTTTAAATTTTTAGTTTTGTTACGTCACTGATATATTGAAGGCTGTGTCAGTTAAGCTTGGGATACTCACAGGGAATATGTGTATGCACACACACACACACACACATATATATATATATATATATATATATATATATATATATATATATATATGTTAATGGATCATTACTAATAATATAACAAATAAACATTACCCATTAACAAAAAATTCTATCTCCTATAGATAACATTATATAGACTATATTCATTATTAATGAATTTATTTATAAAATAGGAATTTTTACTATTTATATAATCCAATTCAAAATCTCTAAACACACCAGTATTTGGTCTTCATCACATATCTTCTGCAAGTACATTTTCTTCTCATTTTTTGAGTGATTGATTCTCTGGGTTGTGTTCTGTAATATATGTAAAAATAAAAATTAAAAAAAATATTTCTTGACACCTTTCTCCCAGACTAGAAAAACAGAAAAATGATTATGAAACAAGATTACCTTGTGAGTAAGCTCTTAAACAGCAAATATAACTGATATACTTCATATGGATTCTGAAATAATCTAGGTTATCTCTTTAGGAGAAAGCCAAAATCCTTGAGTTTTCATTCTATCCAGTATACATTCCATAATTTGACCCCATCCAACTCAGAAAAACTAATATTCCAATACTAAATAGTTATTTTTTTCAAAATTGGTGCACAAATAGACTACTTTTGAACTTTATAATTTCTATTATTTGTAAAAATTATTTCAAATAATAATTCTCAGTCACGTAAGCTTACTTTCTTAATATACTATTCAGAAACATGTTACTAAAGTTTATAAATTTATGTTAGTAAGGGTTTATAACAAAAAAACGTCTTGAATAAAGAGTAGTACCAACATTTTTTGAGAAAAAAGTATAAGTTTGCTAAATGATGCTATAAATATTTCTTTAACCTTCTTCAAATTTTCACTAAATAAAGATATACCAAAGAAAACATTTATGAACTGTTTGCAATAAAATTGAAATTTGAGCAGTTAGGAACCTAAGAAGGAAAACTAAGGGTATGACATGATGAAGTCTGTGTTATAGCTGTGAGAATCTAAATGGGATAAGCATCTTGATTTATTTCTAATATGAATATTGTAATATAGATCCCAGAGATTTCTTTCAGAATTACATTTAAAAGATTTGATTTATCAGAGAGACCATTCAATGTTTCACTTTCTGCTTCTGACTCACTTCACTAAGCATGATGTTCTGTAGTTTCTTCCATTTGCCTCCAAAAGCCTTCAGGCTGTTGGACTTTATAGATGTATATTTACTCTATTGTGTATAAATACCACCATTTGTGTATCCATTGGTCTGTTGATGAGTATTTTGGTGACTTCTGTATTTTAGCTATTGTTAGTTGTGCTGCTATGAACATGGGTATACATGTATCTCTGCTGTGTGTTATTTTGACCTCTTTTGGGAATATTTCCAGGAGAGGTGTTGCTGGATTGAAGGGGATATTTATTTCCAGATCACAACTATCTCATGGGACTTAAAAAGAAAAATAAAGTGTACCAGGAGGGTAGGATGGGATGGAGGGAGGGTAGGGTAGGTGGAGGGACAAAAGGAGAGTAGAAAAGTCCTTGTCACCTTGACAAGATACATATGTGCACAAAACACTCAACGTCATTGTAAACCTTAAATTTTGTGCTTATACAAATCAATAAAATGGGGAAAAACAATATTTGATTTAAAGTATTTTACAAAGTTATTTTACCTAATTTTATGCTTTCTACTTTGACAATTGAATATGAGCACTTATGAAATGGAATAATTCAAAATTAGTTCCTGAAGGTTATGGTCAGAGAAAACAAAGCATGATTTTAACAAGTCACAAGGATAGTAAAAATCCTCGATTTGATACACCTGCATTTTCTTAAAGTAGTTTGGAAACTCAGAATCTATGCAGAGAATTGAGAATTTGTTTGTTTTATAGCAGACAAAAAATGTAGGTATAGATAATTGAAAATGCCTAGACAGTCCTTAAATTTAATCTTGTTATTGTGTAATTTTTTCTAGGTAAAGTACAATGACAGATCAGAGTAGATTTCTGTGTATAAAGCCACTCTGAGTTACACCGTAACTTTGAAAAATTTATCTGGTCTTGCCTCTGATGAAAATTTCTAGAAAGCTATAATGAGTCTACAGATTTTTCTCTTCCAGACATTTTAAGATGAGGGTGTTCTAGAACTGCATGCCAAGAGCTGGAGGGTGTTGTAAATGAACAGTGTTTCCACTCGGGGAATTTGATCTTAAAAGTGATTTATACACAAGCAGGATTTTTTTTTTTTTTTGGTAACTTATCTGTGGTCTCTAGGTCAGAGATTTTTAAGATGGGTTTGTAACAAAATTTTCTGGACAGAAAACACAGGAAAAAAAAACAACTAATCTTCATATACATACTTGTAAGAAAAATCCAGTGAGATACACTTTCATGTTTTGATTCTTTTAACAAATTAATTATTTACACCTATCTATCTACCTTCCTACCTACCACCTGTCTATACATCTATCTTCAGAAAGAGACAGGGAGACCAACAGAGAGAGATATGTAGACAGAGATAAAGACCTTCTAATGTTGTTTTAATGTATTCTCCATGATAGAGATACCTAATAAGCAAAAAGGAACCTGGTATATAACTCCTCTTCCTGTGTTAAATATAGAAACATAATCTCTTTTGATGTGTCAAAGGATTTTGCATTCTGTTTGAGATGAGGAGAATAGACCAGAAAATTATATGAGTACTACATCCTATATTTTTTATAAGATTGGAGAAGAAAGTCAAGACTTATTTTCATTTAAATAAGGAAGTATTAGCTCTTTACTTATTAAAAGTAATAATGTTTGTTTCTAGACTTTTGGTATGATAGAAAAACAAATATGTGAGTGATATTTTGGTGAAAGAAAGGAAAGTTTCACTTATGATTAATTTTCTTTTCTTGTATTTTCTTTCCCGCTCAACCTTTACCTTTTGTCAATGCCCAACTTGGGAATGTTGTAGCTGGAGAGAAAAATTCAAACTCTGAGTCTAAATCGTGCAAATCGTGTGACCTTAAGAAGATTGCGTTAATCACCCATGTCATGGAATCCGCATTTTTCCAAGTGAAGATAAAATTCTGCATTGATGTGTAATAGCCATGAGCCATGACTACACACATGTAAACTCACATATAACACAAAGGCAGGGATAGACGATGGTTACAGTTAAGTATGTTTAATCATTATGCCCTATATCCATATGTGCTTATTTTCCAAACTTGATTCTCATTCATTTTCTTTATAGATGTTCAAAAATCGTGTCAAGATAAATGCTAAATGAAAGCATTTGTATTTAATGAAAACTGTGTCTATATCTTAATAGGTGTATATGACAATGTACTTTTATTTTTAAACTTTATTATTATTATTATTATTATTATTATTAATTGAGACAGGGTCTCACTCTGTAGTCCAGGCTGATCCTGAACTCACTATGGCGCCCCCAGGCTGGCCTTGCACTCTGGGCAATCCTCCTGCCTCAGCCTCCCAAGTGCTGGGATTACAGGCCTTGCGCCACCATGCCCGGCTTATGTGCTGCTGGGGAATCGAACTGGGATACTTAGCACTTGACTTAATGCTTGCTAAACAAGTGCTTTAACCACTGAACCATTCCTCCAGCCAAGACAATGCACTTGTAATTGTTCTTATCAAGAGATTGTTGCAGTGCCTCCATTTAATTAAAGTATTAATCTGTCAGGGGACTTTGGGAATCCAATGTGCTGCTCTGACGGAATCCAGCCGACATGCGGGTGACTTGCAATACTCGGGTGTCATATCCCCAGCCCTTGACTTACCTCCTTCCACTTTGATCTCCTGTCTCTTGACAGGACTGTTCCTGAGGGAAGCTTAGATCCTCTATTTTGTTTCTGGTCCAGAGATCTAAAGTTAATATTTTAGTGATTTTGAAATATACAAATTCTCTGTTTATTTTTCCTATTTTTTAAAGTATAAGATTTTAAATTATATTTATATTTGTTATGAATTTTTATATAAAATTAAATATTAGATATATTAATTTTCTTTTCTTTGACTAATAAGAAATTGGATGATGATTAGAAATAACATGTAAACTTTATATTTTATTGAATATGTATATTTCCTGAATTTTTAATATAATAATTGCTTAACATTTCTTTTAAATTCTTTACTGGTGAATTTATTTTAAATGTAGCAATTTAGCCATCTGATTGTATTTCCATTATTTCACATATTAAAATATTTAAATAGGAAAACACTGGGGTTGGAAGAATGGCACAGTGGTTAACGTGCTTGCCTAGCAAATAAAAGGCCCTGTGTTGGATTCCCCAAAACCACGAGAAGTGGGTGTGATGCTGCACACCTGTGATCCCAGCACTCTGGAGGCTGAAGCAGGTGGACTGCCGAGTCCAAGGCTACCCTGGGCTCCATAATGAGTTCAGGACCAGCCTGAGCTAGAGAGTCAGACTTTGGCCCCCAAAACAGGTAAGAAAACATTAAATTAGTATGTACCAATTTATATGCACACGATTGAGCTAACTTTCATGACTAATCCTAATTTGTTGAATCAAAAATGAAATTCCCAGTTTAGTACAACATAACAGTCATGTATGTTCATACTAAATTGTTCTTGAAATGAATTTTTATTATGTGTTCTGTTAAGTTAAGCATACTAATGAATTTCAAAATGACAATAATTTTATTCTTTATAACCTCTGATTTATACTTGTCACCTTACCTCTAATATTCCTGTTCTTAGGCAACATACTTGTGTTACACATGCATACACACATATATATATACACTACGCTACATAGTATGTTATTTTGTACATTTTCCATGTGGATATTAGGCATGAAGAAACTCTTATGTTTGATGCAACACTTATTTTAACTTATAAGTGACATTTTCTGATTTTCTTCATTTGAGCTGGAGAATATGTCCAAGAAAATAAAATTGCCCTGCATGATGCGCCTAATTATGGTGACACCTTCATGGTTGGATATGTTGATATTTTATATTCCACCATTGAACATGTATTTCTTTCTTTTCTTTTTTTCTTTTTTTTTTTCACTTTTCAATTTTGTAATCCCACTCCTGGATATACACCCAAATGAAATAAAATCAGTACCTTGAGGGTATAGGTTTACTTATTTACAGTACAGCTCTATTCATATTTTCCAGTGTATGTGACCAACCTTAATTGCCAGCAGTGGGTTAATGGGCTTGTTTCCTTACCAAATTATAGTTATGCAGCTCTAGGTGTATTTCATCAAATAATTGTTGACAATGATTTTTGAAACAAAACAAAACATTGAATTAGTGAAAATAAATAACAAATATTATTAATAAGAGTCTCTCTGTAAAAATAATATTCAATACTTTAGAAAATTACATTGATGAAACTTGAGAAAAAAGCAATTTAAACACTGTCAGAAGCATTATGCTAATTGGTGTTCTTTAAATACATTCTTATCATCTTTTAGATCATTCAACTGACCTTTGGAAAATGAAGCATTGATTAAAGTCACCTAAACTTCATATGCTGAGAAGAAATCCTGGGAGTGATTCCTTAGGTTAAAAATAGAGTTATGTCTAATGGCAAAGACATTTTTGTGATCAATGATTAAAACCATAATCGGAAATGCAATTTAAAATAATTTTTATATCTGATGTAGAGGATGACCTAATCTATCTAATAGCATGCTCAATTACAGTCAATAACTGTCCAACCTGATACACTCCTGAAGTCCATAAGCATTCTTGCAGAATGTGTGAAAAAAACAGTGTCTCAGTTGGAATTCAATGAAAGGGCATTTTCTGTGCCATTTTCACAACATTTGAAGGATACGAGAAGAACGACAGAGGCATTATACTACTAAAGATGTCACCTGTGGATACATATCATGTGCCATTTACGAGAACATAAAAAGCCATTTTTAAAGTTAAGTTCTAATAGACACGACGATGCGTTTGCATTTATACTATTGGGAGAACACTGAAATATTGACAGAAAAGAAACAAGGAAGTCTAGGAGAAAATTGAGCAAGGTGAATAAAGAAGCATTTTACTTATAAGCAACTGCAGTGGGAAAGTCCTTGTCACCTTGACAAGATATGTAGGCGCACAAAGTGCTAAACTTCATTGTAAACCTTAAACTTCGCACTTATACATATGAATGCAGAGGGAAAAACACAGAGCTATGGTCAAATTTTTCATGACAAAACAAAGAAAATGGAGCAAAAATTATATATTCATACTAACAAAATTCACATCACAAGATCACCATATCCCTTCATGTAATAATCGCCATTGGAAGGAGTGAGAGGTAAGGGATGATTTTTGTGTGTTAGAGAATGAAATGTAGAGATTAGGAAGGAAGATGGAAACATATATTCAAAGTAAAAATGCTGCAGCTCTATCCTATTTCAAAAAAATGGGAATTTATAGCAAACACTTTAACAGAATGTACACATGTGAACATTTATTGAAATAGTTTTAATAAAGGGAAAATGAGAATCAATGTGACGGAAGTTGGTGAAGGCAGTAACTATGTGTGATTCAATTTTATTCAGCCATTAAGCAGACTGGGTTTCTGTAGACATATTTTCCCTAGGGTATTTATGATGTCTTCACAGTATATTATAATATAAGAAAAGCAGGGTTTAAACATGTATTAAATACTATTTTTAGGGAAAAATATCATATGAAAGACATGTGCCTTTCTGGTTACTTTACTACAAAGTAAAAATTGAGGACAAGGGCAGTGTGGATGATGTATGAAAGCAATACTGATATTTTTCATCATTGAAAGGGAACAGGCAGAAAAAAAATGTTGGTGTGCATGTAGTCTAGTGTACAATGTTAGCCTCGCTTATTTTTTTAAATCACTTTTTTTTCTCCCAAGGAGATATTACTAAAACTAACAAACAACGGTTGGCTCTCTGGAAGCTTGATAATAAATATGTTCTTAGAATAACTAATAGTGAAAAGTTCTGTGGTTCCAAAGCCTGCTCAAGTCAGATCTTACAAGCAGTGAGCAGTGAGTACATATTTGAGTATCTTAGTTCAGACCATTTTTGTACCTAAGCTTAATCTCAGGAAAAATGATAAGTCTTAGTCAACAAAAAATAATCAATGCATTATTTTCATAAAGGAACAGTCAGAAGCCGGTTGTACACTGTTAGACCGATATGATTAAGCTGATCCATCAGTTGAATTCAATGACAATGCCATATGTATTCAAGTTATTGAGGTAATTCAATATGCTTAAACTGAATGTAATAGGGAGAAAAATTAGAACATTACATATCAACAAAGGTAAACTAAAATTAGAAAACACGATGCAATTTTCTGGACCTCAACGTGTTTAAATTATTTTAGCATATGGTATAACAAAAACAGGCAATGATTATCCAATATTACTGGTAGTATCATGTACTAATGTTCATATAATTAAGTTTTCCCAAATACCCAGTGGCACAGAAATTTTGAACTCAGTTACGGAGTGAAAACAGTAGTTTGCACCTCCACTTGTCTATCTGACATTTAATAATAGTTACAATATTTTACTCAAATAGCTTAAAATGTTGAGTACTTAATATGATGTAATGGAAGACTGGTATTTTCCTTCAAAAGTTAAGAAAATAAATACAACTATAAACATACTTTTGTTAAAAAATAAGCATAAATGGATAATAGGCATCTTGTACAAAGAATGTTACTTTGGAACTACAACTTCTTTTTATAAATTAGAAAATCAAGTATATTGAATATGATAAGGCAAAAATGATAAGCCTTCACTGTTTTTTGAAAGTAATACTTGAACTCTTACCACCTAATACAATGGATTTTCTTCTGCACACCATAAAAAGACTATTTTTGTATTTACTATTACTATAATCTCATACAACATATACATACACAGAAGTCTATACCAACTTTGGTTGGGTTTAAATAATTCATACATTAAATCAACACTGAGTTTTAGACAGAACATTCATCATGTAAGTGACATGCCTTAGGCTTTATATCTTTCAAGGATGTGTTGTATTTAATCAATCCCAATGTGACAACTCAGCACCATTCCCTGAGCCATGCAATTAACAGAAATCACATTTCCAACTGTGCAGTACTATGCCTTGTGTTTGCTTTCAAAGGTGCCAGTCTTACATAGTAATGAGGACTTGAATATTACTAAAGAAAAATGTATTAATAATGGTAAAACCAATTTGAGTATGCACATCCAATAAATCTTAAGTACAAATTAATCATAAAAAAGTTTAATAGTATATTTAAAAATATATAACTTTATTAGCCTAGAAATTCAGGAATAATATTCCAGTATATTTGTAAAAACTTATGGCATCAGGCACACAAAGATAAGATGCAAGTTTTAACTTGCAAAAAATTTCTCCCATTTTATTGATATGTATAAGTGCAAAATTTAAGGTTGACAATGAAGTTTAGCCTTTTGTGCACATGCATATCTTGTCAAGGTGATAAGTACTTTCCCACTTTCCTTTTGTTCCTCCACCTACCCATCCTTCCCTTCCTCCCCCCCCTACACCCCCTCCCCATTTCACTTTGTTCTTCTCTTTAAGTTCCATGAGATAGTTGTGATCTGGGTCTCTCATATCAGAGAGACTATTCGATGTTTCACCTTCTGCTTCTGACTCACTTCACTAAGCATGATGTTCTCAAGTTTCTTCCATTTGCCTGCAAAACCCTCCACGCTGTTGGACTTTATAGATGCATAGTATCTCAGTTTGTGTATCCATTGGCCTGTTGATGGGTATTTTGGTGACTTCTACATTATAGCTCTTGTTAGTTGTGCTGCTATGAACATGGGTATACATATATGTCTGTTATGTGTTGTTTTGGCCTCTTTTGGATATGTTTCCAGGAGGGGTGTTGCTGGATTGAAGGGGATATTTTCTGGGAAACCTGGATATCCACAGAAGAATGAATAAAGGGAAAATGAATAATGAATGAATGAATCTAGTCACACACCTATCACCATGCACCAAAATCAAACCAAAGTGGATCAAAGACCTAGACATTAAAAGTGAAACAGTGAACCTCCTAGAAGACAAATGAGGCAAATATCTAAAAGACAAAGGGCAGGCAAAGACTTCCTTGACATGAAACCAAGAGCAAAAGATATCACCCTCATTATTAACAAATGGAATCTTGTCAAATTAAGAAGTTTCCGCACAGCAAAGGAAACTAACAACATTGTAAAAAGAGAACCAGCAGACTGGGAAAAAATATTTACCACCGACATCTCAGATGGGAAGCTCATAACTAGAATACACAGGGAGCTGAAGAAAAGTAAGCCTACCAAAATAAAGGATCCTATTGAAAAGTGGGCAAATGAAATGAAGAGGCAGTTCACTCACCACGAAGACGTACAAATGACCAATAGATACATGAAAAGATGCTCAACATCTCTAGCCATAAGAGATATGCAAATCAGAACAATGCTGAGATACCATCTCACTCCAGAGAGAATGGCCTATATCAACAAGTCAAGCAGTAATCAGTGCTGGTGAAGCTGTGGGGAGAAAGGAACCCTCCTGCACTGCTGGTGGGAATGTAAATTTGTACAACCACTTGGAAAGCAGTATGGAGAGCTCTCAAAAGAATTGCAAAATTTTTATGGTGCAATATGAATGCTTTGCTTTCTACCTTTGCTAGGTTAAATTCTTTTGAATACATTATGGTTTCAATGCTACTAACAATTTTATAAAATATCTGATTATGTAGCAGTAACAATATTTAAAAGTATACATATATATATATTAAATTTTGAATTATCTGAGTATAAATAATATCAATTAAACGTGGTTTTACTTTTCCCCTTTCATGGATCAATCAAATATTATTTGTAATTCAATACCTCAGTGCAATCTTTATCAAGATGAAACCAAAGAAAACAATCACAAGTCAGAAAGAAAAAATAATTGATTCAATATTTTCTAATTTTCAGTTATTGCATCACATTTTTGTAACTGGAAAAATAATTTTTCTCTTTTAATAGATTTTCATGTATTTAAAATACATTGGATTATATAGAAGCATTGGAAATCTGCACTAGCTTATTATGTATTGAGACTACCTAGATCTGTATCTTTTTGAAATAAGAATGTATTAAAATATTAAGATTGTGTTAATTTCTTTTCAATATGTAGGTATACCTGGACAAAATAAAGGCCATCTTTGATAGATGCGACTTGTGAAACTAATATAATGCAGACATACAGTAAAAATTTTATGAGTTGGTTTGAGAAACAAACTGCTTTGTTGTATTACACACAAAAATAAATAATAACATAGCTTGCACAATGTAGGCAAGAAAATTAAAATGTGTGTTAGAAAATTATTCCTAATACATATAAAAGAGAACAAAAGTGATAACTAAAGAAGATGGGAAAGATAGATGGATAAATCACAGAAAGATGACAAGTCAGCACCACTATAAAATACATTAATTCTGAATAAAAACAATGCGACTTAGATACCTTTCTAAAAGCACATATATAGCCAACATAATTAACCTAAATATTTATTAATGGGTGAATGGATAGAAAAAACATAATTAGGAGAACAACTGGAATACTATTCAGCAATGAGAAATGAAATCTTGTCATTTTAACAATGTGAATGAGGGTAGAGGACAGTATATTGGATGAAATCAACCAGACACAGAAAAACAATAACATACGACTTATACAGAATCTAAAAAGTCAATGTAATAGAAACTGAAAGTTAGAATAGGGGTTGCTAGAGATGGAGGAGGGCTGTCTCCTGGAAAGAGAGGCAGGAGCTGGTCAAGGAATAACATGTGGGAGTTAGATGAGAAAAAGAAATCCTCCTCTAATGCACAGCAAGGTGCTTACAGTTACAATAATGCACTTTCTTAAAGGAGCTAGAAAGATTTTTGCATCTTCTCACTGTAAGTAGAAAGAAATAATAATGTAATAGATACAGTGGCTCACTTGATTTGAATATCATGCAATATATGGATGAAATCCCATTAATAAAAATACATACTATCATTCAATCAAAATTAAACAAAAAAAAAAAGAAAGAAAAAAAGCCTGGTACGTAGAAGACACATGGAAATGTTAACCACCTGAATAAATACTATTTTTAAAGAGATGGAAACAAATTTATTATGATAAATAATTATACTAATTAAAGCAATTCAATTATAGTTCCAAATACTAACAATTTAACAAAAATGGAAAGACTCATTTTGACTTTAGTCATGTACTATTTACATACTTGTAAAAAACCTAAATTATTAGTTATTTCCGATGGTGAGAAATGCCTAAACACTGAGGTGTTCAGAGGAAGGTTCTGATTTTTATTTTGCTTTTACTTTTCTTTGCTTTAACCAAGAATATAAAACCATAAAATACGATAGTAAAATATAGGATGTAAGTTAGAAGATGTTAGCATGTAAGATTCGACATATAAAATTACAATCACGTACTAAATTAAATATTCAAATAATTCAATGTCCTTTTTATTGCAGTGAATAGACTATTTAATTGATTGGTCAGAAATCGTGTTCTTTCATGAGTAAAGTCATTTAAGTACCTCTATGACCTTGCAGAACATTTGAGAGATGATCACATAATTTCATAGAATAAAATGACTTAATCGTTTGTGGTTTAGAATTCATATGAACTTCCACTTTATTTATAATATTTAAAATATTTCCCAAAACAAAGTTAAATTTTAATTGAGATGTAGAAGGAGAAAACAACGTTTTACTACTACAAATTTTTGAGCTTAATAATAACTAAAAGACATAAAAGCAAGAAATAATTTAGAAGCAATAAATCATAGAGATATTGGATTGGAATTATAGGAATTAACTTTTGACACTTTTAACTGGTCTTTAATAGACTAGTCCAGGGGAGAAAAAAATGTCCTTGATTTAGTTTCACATCTGAGTGTGGAATAATTCTGAGCATATAATAACATTTAAAATCAGATGAATTCATCAACTGTTCACCTTAGTGAGAGGAAATTGAGGTACGGAAGGCATTGAAGAAGGAAGAGACAGGGAACAAAGCCTTCAGTCCTTTGAGTTATCATGGAGTTTTAAAGTCTGTGGCTTATTGGGAATATTCTGGAAGAAGAAATTAAGATGGATAGGGAAAGAAAAGAGGCTGGAGCGTCTGGTAGTCAGAAGGGGGCCCCGGAAATGTGGGTTGCCCATTAGGATCGCTGTCTAGAGATTTCTGTAGTGTACCTAGATAAGAGGCTGTTTAAGTTTCAGTTTGATTGCTAAGACTGGTTGTTAGAAACTTTTCCATTAAAGTCTTTCACATTGTTGTCTTTTTACTGTTCGTCTTAATGTCTTTTGGAGAGTGGGCAGCTACAGGCTGTTAGCCTACTGCCTTTTTTTCCAGTAGCTTCTCAATTTCTGAGGGGAACCAGAGTCTCTAACTACTTACAACATAACTGTTTTCTCTCACTCACCCTTGTAAAGATGTAAATACACAAACATGTTCACAGAAGTCATTAATTATCAGTGACAGAAAAAGTTACAGTACAAAGACTGCTATTTGCAATGACTATACATGCATATATCCTTATATCTGTACACACACACACACACACACACACACACATATGTGTACATATATATGCATGCACATATATTTTGTCATACTTTATTTGCTCCAATAACTTCGTAGACTTCCTTATTTTCTGACCTTGACGATTTTGAGGATCACTGTACAAGTTCTGTCAATTGAAATTTGTGTGGTCTTTTTCCTCATATTTTAGCTGTTTTTAAATAAGAACACTAAAGCAAAAAAAGTCATTTTCATCATATAGTATCAACACAACATAACTACATGTTTTATGCCTGGCCACTGGATGTCAGAATAACCAGGAATCTTCACTGTAAAGCTGCCCTATTACTTTTGTTTCTCAGATTCCTTACTGTGCTCTCTGAGTGTACATCAATATTGCTTTATTCAAACTTATGGAAAGAAGAGTAATGCTTCAATATTGGGGAAATGAGAAACTATGCACATTTCTTACAATTTTTCTGCAGTTTCTGTTTAAACCATTGTATGTATTCCTGAATATTTATTTGATAGATAAAGCTATAATCACAAACTAAACTAAATATTCTACCCCTTAGTTTGTAGCAGCTTTGAACATTAACAATTCTCTCCGTTGGTTCTATGTTTTGCTTTAATATATTCTCAACCTCATGTGTGTATGTTTTATATGTGAAGGTAAGCATGTTGTATCTTGATCAATTCACTGATGTTAAAAAAATCAAAATTACCGTTATAGTTGTTTCATCCTGAAATTACATTACTCACGGCCTATACAAATGCTCTCCACCAACACACAGAATTCAAATCAGTACTGAACAACTGACCATTTTTACATATTTACCTTTTCCAGAAGATATGAATGCAATTATATAATAATGAGCTTTTTACTTGATTTCCTTCAGTTTGTAATATGCACTCATTTATGCATGCATTTACATTTCTTCATATCCTCATTACTTTCATTATTGAATAACATTTCATTGTCTAGATGAAGTACAATTTTGTTACCTATTCACTTATTGAAGGATGCCTGGATTACTTACACATTGAGGTATTATTAATAATCTGAATAAATGCATATATGTTCAGTTATTGTATGCCAATATGATTTTCACACAGCTAATTAAACCCCTACAATTAACTGCTAAATTATATGATAATATTATAAATAAATATGGCTGAAATTGGCCAAACATTGCTCTTCAGTGCCTGCTCTAGTTTGTATTTCCACAAGTAATGAAGAGGATTCTTGTTTTTCCTCATTCTCCATAGTATTTGTGACTGTAAATTTTCATGTATTTTAAGCTCGGATATTCCATAGGACTGTACAGGTGCCTTTTGATGTAAGGTATACAAGCAAATCAAATAACAAAAATATTAACTCACTACTTCAACCTTGACTCAAATTTTCATAAGTCTCTTGAAAATCCTGAGTATTCATTTAATGTACTGTGTACTCCCTAAATTCATATCCTTCTCCCCAATCCAACTCTGAACATTCTTTCTTTGTTCATCCTTACTTAGAATATCAGGCAGTGCGACAGTGTTGATTTTTTTAAAAAATGTGCAAATTTATTTGATTTTTAATAAAATCCAGTAAAGTTAATTAAATGTTGTAACAGTAGTCAGTAGTATAAAGTCATGCTCAAAGATCTAATTTTCTATAAATGCATGAGTAAATGCTTTCTATTGAGAAGAAAATAGTTCTTTATAAAATCAACAAATACACAAGATTATTCTCTGAGTAATTAAATTCAAAATGCAAATTCCTAGTAATTTAATTATATAAGGGATTTAACATGCTCCACTAAAACTCAGTAACTTAACAAAAATTATACTGTTTCAATATATGTATGAATTTGATTTTTGAACTAAGATTGACAATACAAAATTTAGTATCGTTTTATTTTGTGGTTTCTGAATAAAAAGAAAGGTTAAATTTTTTATCTTCATCTCATCATGATGCAAAGTAGTCTAAGTCAAAATGGGTCATTGTGCTTTGGATTCTGAGTGTGTCCCAAAAACCTCACTTACTTATGGACACTGTGTATTGTTGAACAAAAGAATGTGGCTGGAAAAGGTGCTTATTTGGGGCTTGACCTGAAGGGTTGTGTCCTGATTCCCACTTTCTCCCAGCCTTGGCTCTGCTCTGCCTTACTGGGAGAAGCTCTATCTTCAGCTCTGGCCACCACAGACAGCCTATAAGTGAATTGAGACCTTCTGAAACTATTAGCTAAAATAATCTTTTCTCCCTAAAACTGTACATATCAGGTATGTATTCTGTCTCAGCAAGCAAATAAATAAATTAATAAATTAAAAGTAACTAAAGTATAGGTGTATGAATTTTATTTAACACAAATAAATTGAAGAAGGCTGGAATCTGTTCCTTTATAGTGTTTAAGGTGAAATAAAATATATAATATTTTGCATAACAGTAAACACAGGTTTATGAAGTGAAAAAAGGAGGAGCTATGGCAGATAACAGGGCTCATAAAGGTAATGTAATTCATAAAATGAATAACAAAATTGTAATTTAAAAGTTATAGTCTGCATTTCATTGATGTAAATATAAATTATTTCGTATGAATTGTCTCAATAGACTTTCAGTCATGTGGACATTCTACCATGGACAGTAACAAAAATATTTTTATTACATAGTTAAAACCCATGACACTATCGAAGCAGTAGTAAAGTATCCAAAATAAATTTTTACCTATAAACTCTTTTTTAGACAAAATTAAAAATGTTTTTCTTTCAAAGGACACAATTCAGAAGATGGAAGACAAGTTATAGAATGGAAGAAAGGCTATGGCACAGGCTTTGAATTTAAATACATTTAAAAACAGAAAAACTTTCAACTGAAAATAAATAAAGATATATAAATTATGCAAAAAATAGTCAAAGGTTTAAATAAAAAATTCTGCAAGAAACATAAACAAACAGCTGCCTTGTATGATCCTGACAAGACTCTCAACACTTTCACGCTTCAGGGTTAGGTAAATTGGGTCCCCTGAGATACTACCTTAAAGTCATACGGTGACTAGAATTAATATATATATATATATATATATATATATATATATATATATATAAACAATAATTCATAAATGCGATTAGCAATCTTGATTTTAAAATATGATTACCCTGGAATTTTCTGAGATTAATAAGTATAGATCTGAATGTTTCTCTGTTGACCATGGGGCCAAAGCTTTGGGTCCCCTTCCTTATAGGCTCACCCCCTGCTCTGTGCTACATGAATGGTGTGAACCTGTTGTTTACTTCTATCTTAATGTTTCTGACTAGGATTCAGCCTGAAATCTCTTAAACCCTAAATTAAAATAAACACCTTTACTTTTTAAGCTATCGGATTTTTTTGTCTCAGCAATGGAAAAAGTTACCAAAAGAACAATCGTTTGGAGGAAGTAAACCAGTCATAGATTACTAGTGGAGGTGAAGTGTGTGCAATCAGGGTGGAAAATGTCTGACACTACCACCAAAAATAAACAAAGAGCTACCTGTGGTCCTGTGTTTTCACCTCTTGATACATAGTAAAAGAAACAAAACATAATATGCTCACATAAAATATATGCATGAGCTTATGATAGCATTGTTTATAATAATCAAAAGATAGAAACAGTCCATATGTTCACTGATAGATGAATGTGTGAGTAATGTATGCTACTTTCACACAAAAGAACATTGAGCCAGAAATGGAATTAAGTTCTAAAACAAGCTGCAAAGTCAATCAACTTTGAAAATATTACACTAGATTAAAGGATTCACCGGAAATGATCTGCATATTATATGAGTCTGTTCATGTAAATATTCTGGGCAAGGAATCTATAATATAAGGAGAAAGTAGCTTAGCAGAGTAGTCAAAGAGTATGCAGAAACTAGGCGTACTATTCACAGAGCCCTGAAGTTATTTTTGAGACGATAAAGATGTTCCATAACTGTAATCACGGTTGCACATTATCTACTGACCTGCTAAATGACTTCAAAAATGCCTCTAATGGGTCAATACAAAGCCAGGCTTTCATTAACTTTATCATATATATATATATATATATATATATATATATATATATATATATATAGCATGCAAACAAATAAAAATTTACAAATCGAAAATCACCAAAAATAATGATAACTAGCCATTGTAACATATAAGTAAAATTTTAAAAAAAGAAAAGGAGAAAGTAAAACTTCATTTCTTGACTTTTCCACTTGTTTTGAAAAATTTTGAAAATATTCAGAAATTACATCCACGCACTTCATGCCTAATCTACAGAAGTACAGGCCATGACTCTAAGATTCTACAACATATTTAATATTCAATGTATAAATTGATATCATAATTTATAATAATCAAAAAGGAAGCAAAATCTAAATATTTATAAAAATTCTAATAGTTTAATTATAACCTAGTCTTATTTATTAAGTATTCTTATAAGCAACTAAAGCAACATTATAGCAGAACATCACATAAATATAATTGGCTGAGACTATCACTTGCATGAGGATACATGCAATGTGATTTTATTTGTACATTATTCACTAAAAATAAGACATAATTTTAGGGCTGTTACATATGTCTTAAAGTTATTTGAACTATTAAAATAAGATTTTCTGTGGGATCAAGGTGAAAGCTTGTGGTAAGGAAGCAGCCCTGGAGACATGAGCCTACTGTTTATGTTTACCTTCCTAATCTGGGACGGTGTTGTACAACAAATCCTCTGACCCTGTAGGTGGGAAGAAGGAAAGCTCGCAGACTTGCAAAATAGGAAGGGCTAAGTAGACTTAAATACCAGGGCACCCATCGTCCTCTGGCGTGCAGCAGCCCAGCCAGCACACTGACACTAGAAGCATGTCCCCCAGCTTGAGGGCGTGTGCTCCAGCTTGGGTGGAGGCATGAATTCTGGTACTGTTGCGTGCCCTCTGCCTTCATAGGAGCACTGCCCCTAAGGGAACGTAAGGTCCTTGTGGCGAAGGGACTGAGATTTGTGAGGAATCCCTGGTGCAGTGGAAGAAAGCAAGGTCAAAGGAAGAGAAAACAGAGAAAGAGCTGCAGTCACTAAAGAAAAGCATCAGGGGGAGATCCACCAGCCTCCGAAAGGCGCGTGCAGTTTCTGTGAGGGTAAATCTACACCGCGGTGGGCATTTTCTGCTACGCAAGTGCTCTTGGATGCAAGCACAGGCCTTTGAGTGATGCCTTACCCACAATTCTGTAAAAAAAAAAAAAAAAAAAAAATCCTCATCTATGCTTCTGAAGGCAACTCCTTGCCCACACTCCTGGAAGTTACTTCAATGACTCTATGGCTCACCAAAATGGTTGTTGGTATATAAATGTGGGTCGAGCCAATCCATTGAATCCTATCATACCTAAATAAACAAAGACCCTCACCAATCCCCAGGAAAAGTATTCAAATGATAGTGTGAGCTGTTAATTTATATTCCTTTAACTTGTGATTTATGTTTAGTGTACTTAAACATACAAACAGAAAAATTATATCTTGTAACAAAAATATGAAAAAGAATTATAAGAACTAATTTATTGACATAAAAATGGAATATATTTTTTAATAAGTGGAAGAATAGAACGTAGTGCAGTAATAGCTGGAGGTAAACGGAAGAGAGAAGATATTGACGTATGTCACAGAGAGGCCAAGAAGGGCTGTGGTCGGCTTTCCAAGCTATTTAAAACTCGGTGTAGGCAATTTGGAGCCACTGGATGCTTTAAGCACAACACAGACAATCAAACCAAGGTTGTGTTTTTGTTCATTGAGTAGAAAACAGATTCAGGAACAAAAACAAGGAGACTGGAAGATATATTAGGATGCTCTTGGAGAATGTCAGTAACAGAACAAGCTAATGAGAAAAACAGAGTTACGCACATAATAGAGAGGGTGCAGGGGATTCTTGGGCACAGAAAGAGAGAAATCAATATTAGTACCAGTGTTGAAACTTTGATTTTAATTACTGTTAGCTAGATATTGATGTCAAGGACTGTGAGCAAGGAAACAGCACAAAAGGAATTCACGATATATTTAAAGAAGACATTCTGTAGATTTATCTGGGTCAGCATACCAAAATAAAATAAATAAATAAAATCTGTATTTAATGCTTCTTTTTACAGTAACCCAGTATTTTAATCATCTTACCTTATATTTTTCACTTTTTATTTTGTAGTAGTTCTGTTCATCCAGTCCTGTCTCCTACAATATATCTCTTTCCTATTAAGAGATTTGGTATTTCTGTATTATAATATATTTCAGGTCAAGGATCTGTATTCCTTCATGGATTCAATAATACGAAAATTATCTCATTTTTCTCCCAAATTGTTTCTTTTATTATTATGTATTTGAGATACAGAAAAATTAGGTTAAACCTTGGAGATCGATCCACACACAAGTTGTATCTTTATCGTTTGTATTCTTTTCTCCTTCCCACCCTCCACTCCCTTTTCTCTTCCTCACATCCCCTTCTAGCATATAAAAGGCGACAGAAAAGTATTTAAATGATAATGAATCTATTTTCACCAGAAGTCTCTTCTTTTCTGTCATTCCATAAACTGCAATAGGAAAGGAACAGAGTTGTGAGAAGGAGGGAAATGTATTCACCACCAAGACCCCTATTTAAAGAAAATTTCATGAATATTGATTACATGAATAACAGTAGTTCAAGATAATGTTTTGGGAAACACAAATTTCTTATTAGTGATTTTTATGTTATCTTCCTAAACACATTAGATATGAACACAGAATGTAGTTAAGAAAATTAAAATGTTTTAATTTGTTAAAATATAAATAATGCAAAAATTTTCTTTAGTTGTTATTTAAATATATTACTCAATTATTCAATGATTTTCAATACACTCACAATTACAAACACTTATCACCAGTATCAAATCCTAAAAAAAATAATAACATACCGAAAAAGACTGCGAATTTTAATTTTCTATTCATATGACTGGCCTTATGAATTTCTGGAGATATGTCAGATCTTATTAAAGTACTTATTTTCCAAAAAAAAAAAAAGCATTATTCAGTCTTTCCTTCCAATTTTTTTTTTTTTTTACTCTATAACTACCTCTCCCCAAAGATAATGAATGTGCCTACACATTACATTTTTTTCTTCAAATTTTCTGACAGGCTGTGTTAGCACAGAGTCTGTTCCACAGTAGCAAGATATTCATTCAGAGCCAGTCCTCCAGGAACACGCCCATTTGGCTAAATAGCAAAGTAATAGCTATTTGAAAATAAGTTTCACTGTACCATCTTTAGCCCTGGTTTGAGGTGTATTAGCTGTTACATTCAAAACTACCCAATAGCTGGAAGGGAAAGTGGCCACCATGTAATTTAAAATTCTAAAAAATAAAATACGCCATACATTTTTAACAAAAGTCAAGTTTTATTACTGAGTAAGTAACTTCTACAGTTGCTATATGCTACTGGTCGTTTCCAGAGCTCTATAAACTTGATTCTACAAGGGGTTCGCACGACAAGTTTCAGTGGTTCCCTGGGGAGGTCAGTTTTATTATCCTATCTCATTCATTGAGATCCACTTCTATTAACATTATCACAATTTTTCAGGTGAAAAAATGCAAAACAATACATTCAGGTACGGACTGTCAATTCAGCCTCAACAAGATAGACATTTTTGTGTCTTCCAGCACACAGTTTCATCAGGTAGAATGAGTAGATTTGTTTCACTTGTTTTCAAATTCTATAAATTTTTGACTATCAGTCTTAAAATGTTGGAAGGAGATGATTTCGAGTATACAGTAGTTCTTTTTGTTTTTCTAATACCAATGACAATAATAATTTCTTTACTATATAGAGAATTTGTACAAATCACCTTTCAAGAGGAATAACAGGAAAAAAAATTGCTGAAGAAGACAAGAAAGTAATTGCCAGGGGAATAAAAGGAGGCATATGTGGTTTTTGATATCGGCTCTATCTAGAGTGGCTTCACTCATAACTGGATGTAAATTCAAATTTGGCAGTGCTTTTTCCACTTGATATTGGAAAAAATAAAAAGGCTTCTCAGAGGTCTACTAAATGGGTTCTTCTATTCACATATAGGAAATGTATTTTTTAAATTTTGATCAAAATATCAGGTGTGCTATTTTGTCCATTTATCCCACAGATAAACCTCCACACACACTAAGGACAGCACACGGGCTATTCTGCTTAACACAGTTTGTAATGACAAAAGACAAAATAATGCTATTGCCCACACAGAGGGCATTTGATCTGTGGTTATGGCTCATCTGAACAGCAGAGAATAACCAGCATTGGAAAAAAAAAAAAGAATGAGGTGGATGGCGCAGCCCAATGTAGGACCCTCGCTAAGACACAATGACTAAAGTGTGGGCACAGTGCACACGCGAATCTCTTCTTTGCTTTTGAAGCAGAGAGGCTTACAACCCGAAGTGTGTGAACTATCCTGGCACTTAAGCAGTAGAGGAGACTCTGGGCTGGGAGACCAGCTGCCTGGACTGGGACTGAGACTTGATCCTTTTGTATGATCAGATCTTTCTATCAAAGTCCAGCATGACACTTTAACAAGAAACCACTACATCATTTATAAATAATGTTGCTTTCAATGATCTACCTCAAATCATAGTTATTATATCCAAGATAACTTAATGATTATTTCCCCCTTCTATCTCAAAAGCACGATGCCAGGTTTCTACACGTAATATAGTTATGTCACTATTTAGAGGCAAAAATATGACACTATTGTTTTTTATTTTAATTTTCAACTTTTAAAATACTCCTATTCTCTTGGCAGGTTACTAATGGGCAAAGAACCGAATTTATCATGTTCTTTGTAGGTGTCATGAATCACAACAGGTGAAAATGGATCTTAATAAAAGCTTAATTTGAACATTCTGTGTAAAAGTATATTCTTAACTAATATTTTACGCTGTTATTCAAAAATCTTCAGGTTCTCTTTTGGAATTAAATTCACATTGATCATGAGAATGAATCTCAAAGATAAAGTCAAAAGTATGTATGCCAGAGATCCTGTGAGTCGTGTAAATTATGTTTCCTCAAACAAAATATGGTTAAATTTCTGAACTTTAGTGCCTTCTTTGGAAATAGGGACTTTGCAGCTATAATGAAGATGAGATCATTTGTTTAGAGTGGACTTTTACTGAAGCACTTCTTTCCTCAAAGAGAGATTGAAGACACAGGAACATAGAGAATTTCACACACACACACACACACACACACACACACACACACACACACACACACGTTAAATAAAGACAGAAGCAATGATTGGAGCTTTGCTATCACAAATCAAGGAGATTCAAAAAAAATGGTAAACTTGGTAACTTTCAGAAGCCACAGGAGATAAAGAATAAATTTCAAAGATTACTTAGAATAAACATGTTTGTTTTCAAACTTCTAACATCTAGAAGTCTGAGCGAATATATTTATGTTTTTTTTTTTTTTTTTGTCATTTGATTTGTTAAAATTTTTCCTGGCAGCCCTGGAATATTTTTAAAAAGCATTGCTATTTTTTTTTCTCGGATATGAAGTTGGAAATTTTTTCTCTGATTCTTTTGACACATTAATTGAGTTTTGACCAGTGGAATGGCAAAGAAATAGAGCACTAATAGTTGAAAAGACAATATTTTGAACACTCTTTTATGGTCTTTCCTGTCCAGATTTGCTAGGCTACCAAGGCAGTGTTGTGATATATACTTAGGGTCCTCAGGGTTCCAATTGATTATAATCATTTAAACTGCTGAGAAAACTAATTGCATTTAACTATTAAGTTTGCAAAAAATGACATTCTGTTTTGTTTGCTGCTTCAAATTCAATGTTCTACATTAAATACTTTGAATATTTGAATTATTGAAGTACAATTACTAATATATGTAGTTATTAGTCTAAATTAAAATGCTTTCATTATTTGATGCAAAGTAATTCAAAAATGGCAAAATAATTCTTTAAAATTTCAATCAAAAACCTTTTATTATATAAAATATTCAAATGTAATTTTAATAATGTGGGTTATTTTCTTTTTAACCAAATGAAATTTGAATATTAAAAGAAGTATTTGAAAGATACCTATTGCTTGATTTTATAGTATTTATTTATTTTCTTAGAATATATATTTGAAACAACATCAATAGTGGTAGGAAAATGTTTTCAAACATTATATATCACAAAGACAAAATTCCAAATATCCACAACTGGGCAAAAAGTTTTTGTTTTATTTTACTTTTCTTTTTCTTTTTTCTTGAGACAGGATCTTTGTCTATAGTCCAGACTGGTCCCAAGTTCACTAGGTAAGATAGACTGGCCTGAAACTCATGGCAATCCACCTGTCTCAGCATCACAAGTGCTGGGATTACAGACATGTATCACCATGCCCGTTTTATGGACTTGTTAGTACTGGGAAATCAAACCCAGAACCTCATACTTGCTTGGCAAGTGGTCTAACCCCTAAGTCATACCCCTCAGCCAATAGAGAAGAGGTTTATTTGGGCTCACAGTTACTGAATACACTCTATATTCATGAATCTGCAAGGCAGAAACAGAAAGATAAGAACAACAGAGCAGAGAAAATCTCTTCACAACTCTTAGCTTTTTCTCGGTTTTACCCTTAGTAACCCACTCAAAACCAAGCCCCACCACAAACAGATCAATGAACTATTCACCTCGTCACTAGAGTACACCGTCTTTCTCTCAACCCAATCACCTTCCAAAACACATGAGACTTTTGAAAGATATTTTAGATGTAATGTAACTTAACATTCTCATGCCACCTCATTATCCAAAAATGCACTTAGCCCATCTCTAAGAGTTACCAAAAGTATAACAGTTCCATCTTTGCTGAAAATTCCAAGAAACTTAGATGTAAGACCCTAGAGAAATCAATAAGAAAGTTAAATATTTCCAGCATGCAGGGCATAGGATAAACGTTCTCATTTCAAAATGGAAAAACAAACAAAAAACGGAAAAGAAAAGAATCAGACCAAATGAAAATCAAACCCAGAAGTATAAGCATTAAAATCCTGTAACTGCATAGCAGCACCCATGGCAGGTGGTGATGATATATGAATTTCTAAGGGCTTGTGCAGCCCTGCTCTTGTGGTCTTGCTTGTGGCAGCCACTTGTCCTCTCTTTCAGGCTGGCTCTGCTCACTACCGGCAGCTTTCTTGGTGATCTATATTCCTGGCATCTCCAACTTCTAGGGCTTCTATTCTACCTGTGGCTTCACTTTTACAATTTGCCAGGCCTCCTAAGTTTCCCTTTGAAATTTGAGGTAGGCCTTCATGATCTCACAAGTATTAAATTCTGCATGACTGAAAAACCAGTACCACATGGAAGATACCAAAGTCCCCAGGCTCTCTAAGCAGCAGCCAGCTCCCTTAGGTCATAGCTGCAGAGGCCTATGGGTACGTAAGTGGCCAAGTACTGTGAAACAATTTTTAGAAACCAAGTTCCTTAAGCAGTTCTTGAGCAGAGGACTCATGAACTTTTTCCTCAGATGAGAGCTTTGTGTGCATCCTAGAGTTTGTGAAGGCCAGGGTCTAGCTGATATCTGAGGTGCTTCAAAGAGGACTTTTCTATTTTATTGATGCAAAATGTTTGGCTTCCTTTTCGTGTTTTTTATTTTTCCTCTAGAAACCACATCCCCCTTTGCCTCAGTTTTATAGGTGCCTAAGTTTCACATCATTCAGCTCTGCTTTAATCCCTGATTTTCATTGTAAAGCATATTGCATTAGCCTGCAACACTCATGCCACAGTCTGAATATTGAGCTCTTCTGAAAGCTACTCTGATTAATTATCCTGGATTGATCTCAGTCAGTATCATGTCATGGACAAAATGCATGTTACTTTTATATCAAAGCATAACAGACCTTGGTCCTGGTCTAATACCCAATGAATTGTTTGTTCCCAACTGAAACCTGCTAACCCTGGACATCATTGCCCACATTTCAATAAGTAGCCTGAGCATCTGGCTCTGACCAGAAACTTCCATCAATCTGTATGTATAGCATTCTTCTATCTCTCTAGTATCTCCAAGCCTGTTTGGTTCACAGTTTGAGTCAGCTCAGTTTCGGTGGCTTTGAGGTAGAGAAAGCATATTGAGAACACGACACAGTAAAACTGTCCACACTTTTGGAACTAAGGGTGAGAAGAATTGGGTGCAAGAATACTCTTTCCAGTCATGGACCCATTGCCTCTGCTTGAGCAAAATATAACTTCTACATAGCATAGTTGGCTCCTAAAGTCATGGAGGGATGAATCCACTAATGAGTATAGGGCCTCCATGACACAATCACATTCTAAACATATAAAACCTTTGGGAGGCATTTTATATCCAAATTTTAATATTTCATTATTTTTACATTTAACCAAATAACTACACCATAAAACTAAATCATGTAAGCAAACTTGTAACAAAACTGCCTGGTGGATATCCCTATGATAGACAATATGTCAATGACCAATAATCACTCAACAGTTGCTACAAGATACGAACACATTTTGTTAACCGGAAAATGCTTCGTCAGCGTGATATCCATTGGTTGGAAAGGCCACAGAGGGAGTTAATGCTTTGCTTTCATTTTCTTCAAGTCTTTATTTATTTTGAATAAAGGAACCATGCTTTTTTGAAAAGTAGACCTCAGAAACTATTGCTAGAGCCTGATTACAGTACTTCTATGAGAGAAAATAGTATCTCTTGAATCTGAGGAAAAAGAAACCTCAAAACAAGCAGTAGACATTTGTAAAGAATAGAACTGAAAACACATATGTTATACAGTTTCAAATAAGGAGTGAATGTAAGGGTTAGTAATAATTAGTACTTCAGTGGTTTTGACTGTCTACTCCTGAAGAAACTTTCTAAGATAATGTAAGAACTGGAGAAAAAAATAAGTCTTTGGGAGTGAAATAAAATTTAAAATAAATAAGAAATACACATCAATAATAATTATAATGAAAGACAATGATTTGCCCAAAGTAGAAGAAGATATAGAGACAAGAAGTCCGGATGAAAAAAAAAACATGTTGATCACTGCTTGAAAACAGTAAAAGAGGGAGTTTTGTGAGGTTAGAAAAATCTCTTGACTAATACTTTAGTTTTTAAGCTGCAGAAATCTCACTTTACATAAAACAAACAACAGGATATTATTGAAGTCAAGCTTCAGAGTTGCTATTAACACAAAAGAAAGAACAAACAGTATATCATCTCTCCAGACATTAAGTTAGAAAATCGTGTACATAAAGGAAATCCAGTGACAACCACCTAGTATTTTACAACACAGAGAAACATTATGAAAAATCAAAACAATTTAAAATATACAACTTAACTCATAACTGTACCAGAGCAATTCAGAAATTAAGTAGGGTATTTTTAAAAAAGCAAGCCTTGTAGGTACCATTATAAAAACAAACATAAAATTACACAAAGCTAGTAAAGACTACAAATAGCATAAAGTATTTAGAAAGAAAACAAGTGTATTTTTAAAACTCTCATGCAATTGGATTGAAATAAATAGGATGAAGAAAAAAGTATCATGAAATGGCATTAAGCTTTCATTTCAGCATAGAAAACAGCTACTTGTTCAAATTCCTGTTTTAAATATTTGGTACAGTCTCTGTATACGGTTCCTATACTCATTCAGAAGAAATGAGTGATTATGATAAGGCATTAAACCAATTTAGGAAAACAATACTTAAAATTCTTAATTCTAAGTTAAATAAGGCAGGAGAATTGCAAGTTCGAGCTTAGCATTGGCAGATTACCCACATAGCAAGGTCTTGCCTCAAAATCAAAACTAAAATATTATCTCAATGTGAAGACCCTCAATCCCTAGTATTGAAAAAGGGTGGGAAAAGAGGAGTATGAAATATTATTTGAAGAGAGCACAAGTTTTATATAAGTAGATATCAACGATAACTCAAATCAGTGAATATACTAATGAATGTGTTAGTGAACTGATTGCATCAAACAACAGCCAAAATAGCCATACGAATTAAATCTTTAGCATGCTTATAAGATACATAGTTTAAGCTCAAGTATAAAAAAAGGTGAAAGTAAAATGGCACGTGTATTATTTGGGATTCTTGGAGAAACAAAATTAACAGAATTTTATGTAAGCAGAAGGGAATATTCTAGGATGGCTTATAAGTATGAAGAGAGATTCCAAAATGGCTGCCCATAGGAAGTGATGAGCCCAGCAACCCACCAGAAGTAAGATAGAAAAACGTTGGTTTGAGACTGTAAAAAAGCTGGTACGCGCCCTTGTCATAGATTGATGTCTAAGCGTGAGGGCGAAGTCCCGAAGACCAGAACCAATCTGAAATGGAGATCAGCGATCCAAACTCAAGAGTGAATTAAGGCCTGCCTCTCAGAAGACGAAGCAGCAATATCCAGCTCCTATTTAGTTTGAGTTGTCAGTTTATTGGTTAGGCCTCCCTGGGTCTTCTTTCTGATTTGTTGACCGAGAAGTCAATCACTTATCCCCTGTTCTCCACCACTCAGATTGCCCTCAAGTTGATTAATGCTTTAAATGATCACAATGGACGGGTGTACAAAGAATTAACACCTAAAAATCTAAAAGTGCTAGTATCAAACATTTTCTGTAAGATTGCTTTCGTTAAAGTGCGATATATTACTGTATACAATGCTAATTATATAAAATTGAATAATCCTAGTGTGAAATGTATTAATCTATGCAAATTATGCATGTAATTTGCATTAATTTCATAAATTAGCAGAGCCATGTTAGTACCACACACATCACAAACAACGCCACCAGTATCAAGAAATACCTCCTTCTCATGAGCCTTGATAAGTTTGTCAACTTGATAAGTTTGTCAACTTGTTAGGGACAGCCAAGCTCCACCTCCTACCCACCTGTTCCTTTTGTATCCTAGTAGCTGCTGAGCTTTATGAGGTGTGGCTTCTCTCCCTGTGCCCCTCCGGCTGATGCTCGCTTTGTTGAAGCTGTCTTCCAGCAAACACTTTCTACTCCAGTCCTTGGGAGAATGGTCCTTGAGTAAATTCCTTCCCGGTGTCAAAAGAGTTGGAGACCACTGAGTTTGAGGTAGTGCCTCAGGGGAGTGTGACCTGGGGTTTGTGTTTGTTCCCTGGTGCCTATTTCTTCAGCTCTTCCCCATCCTGTGAATCCTGTCTGCCACCTATGATCAGTTTTCTTTCCCAGAGCCCTTCCACAGAGACTTTTGTCAGCTGATTAGAAGTTGAAAGCTCAGGATATATGAACCAATATGAACCAAAATGAATATTTTCATTAATTGTAAGCATCACATATTTTGTCTTAACAAAAAGTGGACAAATAGAGCCATTAATTTCAAACTTTAAAAATATAGTTTCAAGTTGTTTTTTTGTCCTTTATATAAGCAGAACTATTTAGTGTGCTTTATGTACCTGTTCTTTTCTTTTCTGTTATTTTTTGACAGAGAGAGAGAGAGAGAGAGAGAGAGAGAGAGAGAGACAGAATCTTCTTCTGTAGTCCAAGCTGGTCCCAAACCCATTATGTAGCCAAGGCTAGTCTTGGACATACAGATCTTTTTTTTCCCTCGGCCTCCCTAATGCTGAGATTATAGGCATACGTCACCATGCCCAGCTTTATGTGGCACTGGGGAATCTAACCCAGGGACTTAAGCTTGCAAAGGTGAGCCTTTAACTACTGGGCTTTTAGTCTAGCCCTTTTTCTAAATTTTGTGCTATTCAAATTTATTCATATTATTGGTCACTCATTCATATTATTTGTAATATTCTATACAACAAAGAGAAAGGGCTTAATTTCAAAATCACAATACACAAAATGTTAGAAAAATGTTCTACACAAAATAATATTGTACATATGTAGGTATGTAAGTAATACATCTTTTATTTGCTCAGTATTAACCTTGAGGTGGAAATATATAAATCGTAAGATAAAATGGACACAAAAATGAGAAAAAGTAAATGGTACATAACAACTACCATTAATCCATTTGCATAAGTAATAAACAAATCAAAGAAATTCTCTTAAAGTTTTGAAAGTATTATTGAAACAAAACAAGCAGGACACACCCTTAAGAACATTGCTTCTGAAAGCTTTGATTCAGTAGGTTAAAGAGAATTTCCTTCTAGCAGGAATTGAAATAAAAATAAATCACTTATTAAAGGAGGACAAGAACACCATCAAAATTATTTTAAGCAACACCTTACACTAGAGCAAATATTTATTGCAGGAATACACATCTATCACATAGACTTACAAATAAATCATCAGCGATTTGATAGTTTACAAGAGTCCTTTAAGGAATGTTGTAGAAAACAAAACTCAAATAATCAAAATGAATTAGAGAAGCTTTGACACAGGATGGGTGATTTCAAATAAAGACATATTAAAATAGAGGGAACCATAGTATAGAACTATAGAACAGTGTGATTTTATCATCGTAGTATATTTGAGAACCAAGAATAAAACAAAAGAGTGAAATAAAGAAAGCATCACAGTAACAAGCACAAGTCTTGGTAAAAAATTTCCCCCAGTCAGAAGATGTGATACTGTGAACTGACTTAAACAACTGAAGACATAGCACCATCACAAGATGCAGGGATATGCGGCAAGTTTTATATCCTGATCACGATAGTGAATCCATGTTGTTAGGTATAGAACCGTAATCATGAGTTATTTCATTAATCAATCATCATATCGTATGACATTTTTCTTAAATGTTAAATTAAAACTAAAAACAACAAAATAGGACTAGATGAACTGGAAGAATGGCTCACCTGTTGAAGTACCTGCCCAGTGAGACCAGGACCTGAAGATTTGGAATATATTATTTTTCTTCTTGAAGAAAAATATAAGCATAATTTTTGAAAATTATAAATAGGTGTTCTGTTGGCCAAATAATGTATAAATTTAAACAGATGCACTTATTATGAAACATACATTTTTGAGACAATTATGTTTCAATACCAAAAAAAAAAGCTACTTGGTCTTTTCAGGTAGGAGACTAAGTAGAACACTGAAAACAGACACTCATATTTCTCTAATTTAGCTATATCTCCTAACCAATAAACAACAAACCCAAAAGCAAGTACAGAGCCCTCACACACCATCAATAATGAATCTACTTATCGTGGAGCTACTTATTGATAGGACCAGTGTGATTGAAACCACCATTTGTATTAATAGTTAGACAACTATTGTTTTTATTAATATCTATTTTGAATTTTTAAAGTATATGCTGCAAGAAGACAAACCTGTACGATGGTGATAATATGGACAGTTAGGCTATGAATATGTGTAAACACAAGATGAGATACGGTTGTATGTAATTCAGAGAAGATAAATAAATTTCAGTCAAGTCATGCAAAATTAGAATGTATTCCATTGGTTCCAAGCTTCTGACTGAAAAATCTCTATCTTCTCTTGTGTTTACAGAATACGGGCATAAAATTTCACCCGTACACATACTTCCACAAAACTTTGTGCTATTATTCCAAGCAGTTTGACACAGTAGGGATTAATAGCCTAACTTGAAGTAAGTCCATAACTGTTTAAATAATTTTACATAAATAATATAAATGCTAATGTACACAACTGAAGGATTAACTGAATATTTTAATGATTTTTAAGATTATTTTTGTGACCTATAAATTCTATCTAAATGAAATGTGTAAGTCTGGATTTAAGTGATAATTTAGGCAGAGAAGAAAGAGAACAAATCGATAAAAACAAAAGAACTACTCCAGATGCTGAAAAATTGGGCGCAGAATATAGACAAAACAGAAGCCATACTATTTCATCTATAAAAGGAAAAAAAAATATTTAGAAACAGTATCGCTGAAATATTCTGAATTTTACAAAAGGATTCTTAACTACATATTTGAAGGGCGGTATATCATTTTTCTGTGGAGAAAGACAACTTGATGCAGCCTTAGCATAGAAGTGACAAATAAAAGAAATTGTTTAGCTACTGATTATTTTGGTTACGCTTTTACCTTGGAAATCTGAGGTGTGTATTGAGCAATATGAAAGGAGCTGTTCTTGGGTCCTGAAATGATTTTTTTTTTTAGTAATGAAGTATTTTCTAGGAATTTAAATCAAAGGCAAGGATATAAATAGTATATATATTCTCATTAGAAAACACCTGTGTTATATTAACTTTCCAAAATTCTTAAAATTTAATTTGTTCATAGAGAATTTTTTCTAATCAAGAATAAAAATTATAAAAATTATGGAGCAGAGTTAAATATCATCTTTCTTCTCTATTGGTAAATATACTACTCAAAAGTAAAGGTTGGAAGTGTAGGAATATGAAAGGAAGGAATGAATGATTGATTTACTACCACAAGTCTCTCAATTTCTCATATTTATTTTGTTTTATTTTATTTTTTGGTTGTCCTAGCGATTAAACTCCAGAACCTTTGCACTGACCTACATACCCAGACACTGTTTTTTTTTTTAATTTTATATTTTCATAGAGGATCTTGATAAATTTTGTAGGCTAGGTGGGATCACAGAATCCTTCTGCCTCAGGCTTTCAGAGCTCTGGGATTATAGGACTAAGCTAACTGGCCTGACTACCATCATTGTTGGTAGATCTATTTCTACAAGAAACATACTTGTTTTTAACATAGATCATTTTAGCTGATTTCCCTGAGCTAACTCTTTTTCCCAATTATACTGATGTCTCAGGAATGAAAATCTGCATATATCACAAATGGGGATGATCTGAAGCCAAATTCTTCAAGATCACGTCTTAGATGGCAGGAAAAAAATAAAAGAAAAAGCGAAGAGAAAAGAAAATAGAAAAACATGAAGCTGTCAAGATATAATTATCATTGTGTCATATCATAAAACCTTCAACATTTTTTTTCAGCAGTTTCACACATGAACTACAGAATATTTTCTATGTACCATGTAGTTCTTCAGAAACCTGAGGTGAGGGGACACAATGCTTCGTGGCCTTAGGAATACAGATTAGCTAAACCTCCCAGAACATTTCCACAATTCCTGAGAGATTACTGAGGTGAAAAACTAAGATTGAATAATACTACGTAGAAAAAAAGCTTTTATGGAAATTACGCATTTTTTAAAAGAAAGAAATCAGCTTTTTCTATGCATTAGGGAGGGACATACTGAGCATAAAAACTCTGCATGTGTATGCACGTGTGTGTGTGCATGTGCACGCATGTGTGTGTGTGTTTGTGTGTGTTGTCTCTCTCACACTATGTCAAAGAATGTAACAGTGGAGGAAAGAGGCAAGGTGGAGCACAGGTAGAACAGGTTTTTCTTTAGAAACAAAGAGAAGGAAGGTAAAAGCACCACTGTCCTAGCGGGGGTCATGAGTGAGTTGCCTTCGAATTAAAATTTTTGAAAAGTGTGCTTTTTCAAAAAAAAAGAATAAATCAAACTGTGCATTTTCATGACGACTAAGAGAAAATTGAGGAAGGTATATGCTAGTAGTGCTTACATGTATAAATGCTTAATTTACATTTTTAAGTCACAGTATTAAATAATGGATACTTTTGTCATTCATTGCATCCTTACAATCAAAACATATAGCTACATAAATATTCATTTGTAACTAAAATATTCTTTTTACATGTACATCAAAACACATATTAAATTACTAATACAATTTAATTTTGTTGTGATTGAATTGCTGCAATTATTCAACTTGCATATTTTCATATCTCTTATAAACTGAAGACTTCAAAATATCTTTTAAATATGTGGTAGCAATGTCTACAGTAAAATAAAACATTTCCCCAATTTTTTAGGGATGTAGCTAGATGTTGAATCTGTGTACTGTGTACATGTGATCAAACAAATATTTAGAGATTCAGACTTTGATCATGTAAATTAGTGAGAGTCATACTTAGCGTTAAAATTCAGTCCTACCAGCATGTGGTAGATTCACTGAATTAAACCAAATTTTCCACCCAAACAGGTTAATTAGCGCTCATTAGCAAACTCATTCATTTTGCTATTCTGTGCCAGGCTGTTTGACTCTTCTGCATATTAGACAGATGTTATCTTCTAGCACTGCTGAAAACTCCTACATAAAGAGTGTCCTCCCACTCCCTTTTCAAAGGCCTTTGTTCCTAACAGATGCCTCTCCTGCCACCTTGAGATGATTCCCTGGACATACTTTTTAAAGTACATGATACAATGCACATATGATAGTATTCAGAGTAAATAGTCATAGATTTATTTACTCTGTACAAGCCAGTTTCTCTTCCATTATTTCATCAATCATGTAACTATTCCCTGTGATGCTCTATTATCATAATTTTTTTTAGTTAAAGTTGATGAATACTATCATTCAGACAAAGCCAAATTATTAGAAGGTCATTGGGGCTGTCCTCCCACTTAAGTCTTGTGAATATACACTCGAGTTCGTTTGTCTGAATACGACTTCAATTGTTCATATTAACACAATTCTGCAACACATGAGAGAGCAAATTTTAATGAACCGCTCTGATTTAAATTGATTAATAATACAACCAGTGCCAAATGATCCTAAAGGTACCAAGAAGAGTTTCAGATTATCAGAGTGCAGTACTGAAATCACGCCTTTCCACTCTCATGTAGGACACAATCTTTTAGCATGAAATAATGTCATCTATTGCTGTGGTTTGGATCTGGAATGTCCCCCAAAAGTTTCATGTATTTGAAAGCTGATTACATCATAAGGGTTAAGTTTGTCGTTGAATTAACCCCATGACAATTTCATGTACTATTGAGAGACAGGGGTTATTCAGAGATGAGAGAACACTGGATCATATAGCCTGAAACAATATATATTTCCCTTGCCAGCTCCACCCGAGGCCTCTCACTTGTGTGTGTGTGTGTGTGTGTGTGTGTGTGTGTGTGTGTGTGTGTAAGAAGCGTTGAACAAATTTGTACCCACGGGACTTAGAAACATACTCTTTCACTACTGCAAGGCACCAGCAGACATTCCGTGGCCTGAAAATGTAACCTTAAATCAGCCTTTCCTCCCTAGCACTGTGAGTAAACAGCTTTGTGTTCCAGGGATGAGAAAAAGACTAAAACAACTACTATTCCATTATTATATGCAATATTTCTGGTTATTTAAGATCATATCAGAAAATGTACATGTTTGGGTAGAAAAGTCTGAGCAAATACTCTAGATTCAAATGTGAAACATGTATTTCTTCTTTAGTAAGAGTAGATGTTTCAGTAAAGATCTTAACATTCAATGCTATATTTTTCCATTTCATCAAAATGGATACTTCTAGCCTTGAAAGCAAAATTTTATATATAAAATGTAAATCAGTCAGTAACATGCTTCCCACAGGTAGGGGTTCTAATGGTTGTTTGTATAGTAACATCGCGACCAAGATGTGAAAATAAAGTGCTTACTTTGTGTTTTCTTGTTGTCATTTAAAAAGATACCATGATTTGAGGGTAGTCAGTGCCACACAGGAAAATTAGTTCTAGAAATGGAAACAACTAGGAAAGCAATAAAATTCACTTTAGCAGTGAGCATTAATTAAAAGGTCATTTTTCCAGTTTGATCTTGAAAGAAAAAGCCTGAGGAAGAAGTCACAATATTGCTCCTAATGTACATTTTGTTCAAATTTTATTGTCTATTTGCTGCCTGACAACAAGATTAGCTGAATATTGAACTTGCTCGTAAGTTTTTATATATATTTATTGTGCATTTCCTTTTCCCCTCCATGAATGAGAAAGTTCAAATAAACCAATGTAATCCAAAACATTAATTAATAAGTAATTAAGAAGGTGACTATTTATTATGCTATTCAATATAAAGTTATCATAATAGAAAAACTAAAATAGTCATATAACCATAAAAACATGAATAAAATAAACTTAGCAGGACAATATAGTAATGTACTAATACCACAACTCTCCTATGCAAAGTATTAGAAGTGAACACCCTGGAATGTGAATTCTTTGTGTTGACGGAGCAAGTACAAAATACGCAAGTGTCACCACTTAGCAAGTACATTGATGCGTATTTCCAACTGTGTGAAATAGCATCATCATATGTAAAATTCATAATCTCCATTTTAAGATTTCATTTTAAGAAGTTAATTTAATTTGAAAGTAAAGGTGCGTAATATGAAATACACTAATGAGAATTGATTAATTAACTTCAAAATATCCTGTAGTTCGGAACGGAAATGCCCTTTCCAGGGACATGTTTTAAAGGTTAGGTCCGAGGATGGAGTTATGTAGAGGTGATAAAAATTAGAAGAGGTGGAGTGTCTGAGAAGTTTTGAGACCTTTGAGTCACACTCTCACGAAACCTCATGACCCTTGGGCACGCTCTCTCTCTCTCTCTCTCTCTCTCTCTCTCTCTCTCTCTCTCTCTCTCTCTCTCTCTCTCCTTTTCTCTTTCCCAGCCATGAAATAAGCAATTCGGCTCTGTCATGTATTTTCCCCATAATTTCCTGCCTTGCCACGATTTTAAAAGCAATGAAACCTGCTGCCCGTGACCCTAAACCTGGGAAATGAAGCCAAAATAAACCTTTCCAGTTTGTGATCTAACTCAAAATATTCTGTTAGTTATAGAGAGTTAACGGATGTAATGCAAAACATCCATAGCTATTGTAAACTATAAAACACTATTATGATGGATCTATCACTTGTGTGGCATGCAACAAAAATCATAAAATGTCTGTCAGATACAGAACGATAGCACACCTGGATGGGAGTAGGAACAGATGAACATATATGGCCCATCTTTCTATGTTATACGCATGTAAATGTTTGTGCATATCTAAATACATTATGTACATACAAAAATTTTGCTTCCACTGAACGTGCACATAGGAGGTACTTCAATATTTTGCCTTAATTTTCTATTTATATAACTTTGTGAGGTGTTGTTTTTAGAACTTCTCAGAACTTCTTAGGCGGACACTCAGTTTTTCTTGCTGATGTTTACATCTTCTGTTTTCCACAATTCTCTCTGTCCTCCATTGTGTTCCCAAGCTTTCTCCAAGTGAGGGGCCTCAGCTGAGCAAGTATGCGGAGCTGTTTTGGTATTAGATGCTTGGGAATGCAATGCACTGAAACTTTAGCGAAGAGTACCTGCTATCATATTTCAAGTTTATTAATAAACAATTGCTGGAACTAAAGAACAGATGTTTTGCTATTATTTTGAGAACACATGAGTTACCACTCTATGCTAAGATATAAAAAAGAACAGCTCAATTACATTAATTAGAAAGAATAAGAATGTATGCGTTTAGAATGGTCTCTGTGTTAAGAATTCTGGAAATATAATTCTGCAAGAGGCAATGAGTAAACTATTTCAAGTTATTTAACTGATTGGCTGTCCTAAGGTAATTATGAGGCATAACAGATTCTCATAACTAAAAATGCTTTAAAATAGTGAAAAGCAGCTACATTCACAAATATATCACTGATGCAGTCCATATGACCAGCAACAGTTGGATGGGTAAAGAAAAAATTGATGTATCTATAGGTATCTGTATCTATACAGAATTGAATTCTACTCCGCCATAAAAAAAAGGATGCATTTGAGTTATTTATGGGACGTTGGATACACAATGTGCCTTAGATATTTTCTCATTACTCACACAGAACACCAAACATCCGCAAATTTAGGGAGGAAAAACTTATTTTAGCTCACAGTTAGAGAGGGTCACAGTGCACTCACAGGCAGCTGAGGAAGTAGGTGGAGCTGTTTTAATACCAGATGCTTGGTACTAGATGGTGGGACCACATGCCAAGGCCAGAGGCCAGAGACAGAGAACATCATATGATTCTCACATCATAGCAGAACAGAACCAAGGGGGGAGGGCTGTGTGAAGCTAGCCCCTTCCAGGTAACCCACACTTTCTGGGTCAAGCTCAGTGTTCTACTCCCTCTGAGTCAAGCCCCAAGCACCTGCCCGTTTCAGTCAGATCTCAGCTTGCAATACTATCCATAGCATCATGGAAATTTAGAGACTGACTTTAGATCCAAAACACAACACAGAGAGACCACCCGGCCAAAGTAAAACCAAGCACAAAAGATTAAATGTGGCATACTTTTTCTTACACGAGAAACACAAATGATAAATAAAGAAAAAATAAAAGATAATTGAAATGAAATAGGAAGATTTTGTGAAGATGATGGAGATCTAAGAAAGAAGGGAAATTACCATGAATTAAGGTGTGATATGTATATGTACCAGATCTCCAAGAAAAATGTAAATATAATGTATAATAAACATTCTAAAAACATAGTAGTTATGGATGACATGAAAAATTTTGATTTCAAGGAATGGTAAGAGAATGATTTTCAGTAGATGGAATAGGAGCTCAAAAATTGAAATGTACTTTGTTTTTCATTTTAAGTTCCATAAGAATTGTGATCTGGGTCTCTCATATCAGAGAGACCATTCGATGTTTCACCTTCTGCTTCTGACTCACTTCACTGAGCATGATGTTCTCAAGTTTCTTCCATTCGTCCTTAAAAGCCTGCAGGCTGTTGAACTTTATAGATGCATAGTATTCCATTGTGCATAAAAATAAAGTGAAACAGGGGGGTAGAGAGGTGGGTAGGAGGAGGGACAAAAGGAGAGTGGGAAAGTCCTTGTCACCTTGACAAGATAAGTGCACACATTTGTAAACTTCATTGCAAACCTTAAATTTTGCACTTATTCATATCAATAAAGTGGGAAAAATTTGGAATACGTGTCTACTTAAATATTTCCTATTTTTCCTAGATTTCTGGTATTACTTTCAAGAAGAACATTTCTTTGGCCTTCTCTCTGCTTCTGAATATTATTACTTGATAATACCAATTTATAATTTATAGAAATGATCTGTGTTTTAATGTTGTAATAAAATTTGGCTCATAATTAGTGCAAATAATGTGGCCTTTCTAGTCTCTAATCCTAAACTAGATTGCTTACAATTATCTAACTCCAGACTGTTGAAAAGGTTTCTTGTTAACTTCATACATATACATGGAAGCATATGTATATGTGTACATATCTATACATGTCCACTAAGATATATTTATTTCTATGTTTATGTGTGTTCATATTTACATATGGAGTTCATATATATATATATATATATATATATATATATATATATATATTCTTTATATATACAAATGTATACACATACTCGTATCTTTGTATGTATATGTGGGTGTCTGTATGCATCCCTGTGCAATGATACCTAATGAAAACTGGAAAATATTGATCATTCATTCCTATTTCAAATAAACTTAATTTTCCAAATTTTGTCCTGGGAATTCTATCATTCTACAGATTTCTCTGAGATAGCTTACTTGCATGAAAGCATTATAAAGGCATGCTGAAATCTCAGCCTTCTCCTTTAGATTACTCACCTTTTTTCTTGCTGCCTGAGAAATAGATCTTTATGCTTAGGTCTATTGGCGGGCTTCTGCGACCTCAGTCTTCTTTAGGGCCACCAATTACTCATTTGCCTAATTTGCCTCTGTGAGATTCACATGCATTAGTTGTGTTTTAGGGAGCATAAGGTCGCTGTTCCTTTCAAAGTACCTAACTTTATTTTACTGTCATGTTAAGAACTGTACTTATAGGGCTCTCTCTCTCTCTCTCTCTCTCTCTCTCTCTCTCTCTCTCTCTCTCCTCCTATCTTCCTGGAGAAAAAAGAGAAAGAACTCTAGTTACAGTACCATCCCTGCCCGCCCATCCCATTCCTTCCGACTCACAAGCAATCGCAACCCACTGCGTTCAGTTTGAATTCTGCATCAATACTGTAGTTACTGTCCATAATGTATTTCTTCTTGATTATCCTATTGTGATTGTGTTATTGAGATTAATATAAAAGTTGCTATCATATATATGTAAGAAATGTGAAGTCATAAGAGGACGCTAGTCTTAAGTGGTCCAAATATTTAAGAAAAATCGATAAGGAAGCAGAAAACTAACTAGCATAAGTGTTCTCAAGTTTGTGTATATTATCACCAGCAGTAAAATCAGATAACCTATAGGTACAAGGCATAAAAATAACAGAGCAAATGCTAGTGTTATTTAGTTACTATGGCAACTGAATTGGCTATAATGGTAGAATAACCTGATTTTTTTTTCTCAGAGTTCTAAAAAAACAAAGAAGTAAGAAAACTTAAGGCTATCAGTATGCAATTAAGAGTGTGCATTAAAGTGGAAGCTTGGAAGGATTCTCTCCTTTTCTGTAATAATAGAGCAAACCCTTTAATCTGACACGCAAGCCTGTAAACCTTCCAGTGTTGGAGACAATCACTCCAGACATGTTCAGCTTAAGTATTTGCATGACTCTGTTGAAGATAAAAATGCAACTCCAAGAAAGGAAAGTTAATTTTGGACGATCTTAAGAACCCGGAAGCTCAAGATTGTCTTGAATTCCCTTTGCTCCTAATCCGGCCGAGACATAGGATCTCTGCAGGCCAGCTACATGCACAGCCATTTTCTCCCAAACCGGGGCCAATTACTCTTAGATGCACTCACATCACTCTTCATTGCTTAAGTCCTCAAGAAAAGTCAAACATAATTGAACTTTTATTCAAAAATGTGCATGACTTAAACTCTGAAAAAGTCACTATGATATTGAAAGAATTAAATCTCAGTAGCATTTATGGGAAGGACTCTTGTGAGATACACCGAAGGAGACCTAACAAAAATTCAGTTTGATCAAATGTATTGAGAAAGGGAACTCAGCGTTCTGCTAGCTCTGCCATTCAAAGCCAGTATTAAATATGGTGTTATTAACATCATAATGATAGAATTACCTTGTCCTTTGAAAAGAACAGAGTCTGACGAGCCAGAAAAAAATGGGCATGTTACAATCAACCCATTACATACACATTCCTCAGCTATTTGTATGGACACCACCTAAGAGACTTTACAAGAACAGTATATTTGAGTGGTGATTGCCTAGTCCTTTAAGTCTGAATTCTGCATTAATGCTGTGATTTACTGTCCATACTTATTTCTTCTTGATTTTCCTATTTTGATTATGTTATTGAGATTAATATAAAAATTACTATCAGATATATGTAGGAAATATAAATGGTGATTGCCTAGTCCTTGAGGATGTCTCTGAATGAGAGAAATTACTCAAGGAGATAATACATGGACACAGGCAGCCCCATGTCAAGAGAATAGCTCTAGATATGCAGAGGAGATGCCAGATGGCAGTAATTAACCATTAGGGATACTGTAAGTGCAATTACCAGACTAAAGCTTCATTTGCATAAAATTAATTAGATGTACTTAAGCTCAAGGATTTGGGACAATAGATAAATGATTTGAATGTTCCTAGAAATTAGGTAGAATTCCAGGTTCTAAAAGTCCTGTTTCTAATATGTAGCAAGAATAGTCATGCTGAACAAACAACATCGCTAATGTAATGGCCATTCTAGTAGTCTTTAAAGAGTTGTTTGGAATAGACCTCAAAATGTGGGCCATTTTTATGTCACTCTGAAAGCGATTACTCTTTTTTCTCAAGGCAAAGATTTGTGATAATTATCTGATAAGTGAATTCTTGCAGTAGTACCAGTAGCTTCAGTGGAATCATTGCTTTCCTAACAAGTAACAATAGCGTTTTTGCTCTCCTCAATTCTGAAATGAGTAGTTGAAACATAGACATGTTACCTAACAGAATCAACATCTCAGTTTCCTAATCCGTACGTTGAGGAACATTATGGTTAAGGAAAAAAAGAAGAAATGAAAGTCCTATAATTGAGCAATGCCACATTTGTATAAAAACAAGGCCATATTTGTGGGTGAAGCACACAGTTTAAAGCCATTTAAAATCTTCACTGATACATAAGTGTTGATTTCTACTGCATCTATTTTTATAACTGATATATTCAGCTAATTCAATAACTAACAGATATTATCTGAGATGTAATCATTCAAATAAAAATTCAATTTCTTATAAATGGTAACTCAACTAAACTCACTAAAAGTGAACAGAGTGCACAAATTTTCTGGAGACCTGGGTGAAATTTTCATATGCTATCAATTTTGAAATTTCATTGACAAAGCAAACCAAATGGCCACCTCCAATTTAGATAATGAAGAAGATGTAATGGAAGGAGCTATGACCTCATAGCACAATAAGCATGTATAGAGGAAGAAACAGATCATAGTGAATAAACACGTTTTAATTAGTAGCATTTTAAGGCAATATTGCAGATAGAAACAATATGCAAACTATACTCTAATATTCATTTATTGTTTGAATCCATGTTTTACTCCACAGACATATAAACGCTATTTTGTGTGGCTAACATTTAATTTTCAAGTAGACAAATGATGGTGCTAATGTCAACATATGTTATTGTGTTAGAGACTAAAACAGGTTGCACCCTTTAAGTTGAGGAAAAAGCTAAACAACTTTTAATTTAGAAAACATTCAAGCAAAGATTGATAAAATTTACAAGTGCATTGCACTAAACATCTATCTTACTATTGTATCTTAAGATCTATCTAAGTGGCAATTCCATCACACTTTCTGTTCCATGGTTTAGAACGTATGGGCCAACTCAACAGTTATTCATTGCTTTCTTTCTCCTTATTTGTTTTATTTATAAGACATCGTGCCAGTACATCAGAGAAATGGAGGAAAAGGAAAACCACTTTTCATAAGGTGTCCTGCTGTGTAAATTTCTTCTTCTAAGTTCTTGAGGTCATTATATACCCACCTTGATTCAGGAATGTATAGTATATACATGATCACCATATTCATCATATCCAAGTAGCTTAAATAGTACCAAATAAAATTAAAATGACAATGAAGTTTTCAGCATGTATGCTGATGATTTTCAAGTATATATTTAGCTATGAATTTTCATTTAAAAAGTTTTCAGAATGTGAAATATATATAAATATATATATATTATATACATAATATATATTAGTGAATATATCTATTATACTGAATACATTCAAAATGATGTTTGTTTAAATTTCCTTCAAAAATAATAGTTCTACCTCTTTATGAAACACAGTTCAATGCGCTGGCTTGACATAAACACGAATTAGGAAAGAACACTAAAGTCACCCTGAAAATTATGATGTCTATGATTTCCTTTTATTTTGGCAGGGTGCTACAGAATTTCATTTCATTTTTGTTTTAATTAATGTGAGGAGAATGGTAGAGTTGCAGCAATGTCTCTGCTTTTAGCATCCCATCTTTAGAGAAGTTCTTTCAATATCACTCAGTTCCAGTTATGTGCTCTGAGTTCCATCTTTTTTAACTTAATTTTCCATAAACCCTACAGAGGTGCAGCCTAACTCCAGCTCTGTAGAAAAATTAGTTTTGTACATGCTTTTGAGGGCTTCTCTCAAGGAGTTAGCCTTCTGAATCGAAGGAAAGATTGAGATGAATACATTAGTGGGCACATTTTAAAGAGTGAGAAAGGGACCCTGAATGGTCTTCTGTAATGCCAGCAACTGGAGCACAGGAAGTTAAGATAGGGAAAGCGTTAGGAGAGCTAAGAAGATAAGAAGCACAGACCAGAGGTATGAGGGTTCAAGGGGAACAGGCAGACGTCAGAAAGTATCTGCGAACATTGACAAAAATTGCATAACTGAACACAATTTGAAGAAGAAACTCTACTTGCAGTTATCTCAGCCTGCATGACTCAAGTCACATATGCACTTTAGTGTCTTTGCATTTCAAGCCATAAAACATTAAAAGTGAAAAACAGAGGGCGGGTATAGCTCTCTAATAAGAGCTTGGACAATAAGAGGTGTTGAGGGAGTCAGGCTCTGAGTATCCTCCCTCGACTGCTGAAAAGCTTTTTTCTCTGCAAATAAAGTTTTCATTCACTCTACTCTTCTTCCAGGGCCTTCTGGTTAGGGAATCTGGAAACGCATAGTCCTTTTTCATGGTAAGTCATTTTGCATTAGCATGAGTTGGATAATAAGTCCTAGAAGGGGCTCCAGTGACTCAGGAGACAATCAAAGCACCCGGAAGCACAGGAAGAGCGGCCAGGTGCAGCCTTCAGGACCACGATCCTCACGGGCACGTACCTTGAAAAGCAGTCGCACGGTCAGTGGACAGATGCTTGGGGGTAGCTAGCTGCCGGTACCATCTGTAAGATGTTTCATGGAGGTAAGGCCACAGGGTAAGGGAAGGAATTACAGTCAAGTCCAGAAAAAATCATGCCCAGGAAATCTTAAGAGGCATTTTGCTGATTCTCCAAGTCACGATTTGTGCTGGGGGACTTTTTGGTGACGAAACTTGCTTTTAGTCACACCTGGTTCTCTAAATGACCTCTAAGCTCCTGTTAGTATCTCCAATACTCTCATCTGTTCAACCGGTGGAACTGTGGTCTGATGACTGTGTGCTATCTCGAGTGAACAGACACCTTTTTCATGTCTTCCCTGTAAAGTTTCACACAAGAGAGTGCTAAAAGCAAGATTTCAACGAAAATTTGAAGAGAAAAAAAACTATTAAAATGACAAAAAATCTGCAATTGTTCATCCTGTAGATTTGTGAGATATACTTTGGGTTTTTTGCAAGTATTTTTAAAATACTCATATGAATGCAATAATGAATAAAAATCGGGTTGATATTTGCTGAAATTGAAAGTAAACACAGACAAAACTACGTAGGATGTAAAGGATGGCCAAGCACCACTGATCAACAATAGAACACAAGAACCAAAAGGTAGCGAGAGTAGAAAATAAAATATTTTAGAATAGACACTAGAATTCATATAGAATAAATATTTTAATTTTATAAAACTATTAGATGTAGGTAGTTACTAATATACCCACTGTCACGTATTAAAGATTTTAGCTTTAATTAATTTAAAATCCAAGAAACAAGAAAATGTATGAAAATTAAGAAATAAGTCTGTATGTATATTTTGTAATAGATTTATATGCAACAAAATGTAAACACTTAGCATCGACAGACCTGAATTCATTTTTGTTTTAAAATAGAACGTTTGAATTTGCCAAGTACTTTCTCCTGTGGTTACTGTAGTCCACAACAAATGAAAGCCATGTCTTGAATTAACTAAGCATTCTCTTGCCTGGCATGCAAACATAAAGGGAATGTTATTGTTAATATTAGGTTTGATTGTAATATGAAAGCTTACATAATTTACATGTTAGTATCACATTATTTTAATGTGATTTTGTCTTAATCTTCTAAACAAATAAGAGACATATATTTTTAATAATATGATGAAATCAAATAAGTGCTGTTTCTTTTTTTCCCACTCAGATGTTTCTGAGGAAAAAAGGCCAAAATGCCTTCAGTGCTTCCTACTGTTCTCAGCAAATATAAGCATTTTTAATAGCACTTTATGAATTTGCTTCTTGGAAATCCATCAAAGCTTTTAAAAATGACTTTTGAGTGACACATATTATTTGTGCATATTTGTGAAGTACAATGTGATGTTTGATTCATTTATCTGTTGGAAAATGATCAATTTTTTTGAAAACAGCAAAATCTAAACATTCTTCAGTGCTTACTTAGTTGAATTCAACAATGAAAGAGAAACTATAATAGCCTGCAGCTTAGTTTGTGTGAACATTTATACTTAAGAAATCAGTTTATGGAATCAAGGAACTCAGATTTTTAGATTCTTGTTACAACTCTTCTGGGAAATTATGATTATCCAAGAATATAATCATTTCAAGTTCATTGAGCTGCACACGTTTGTAAATTTTATTTATTTTGTCGTTTGTTTTAGTGGTAATATCTTCATTTACTATCTTCTTTCCCTTTCTAATTAACTTGTGCCTGGTTGGCAGTTCATATTTACCAGGTAATTTTTGCCTTTATAGCATTGTTCCTATTTCATTGCTGACTTGTATCAGTAATTCCATTCATACTTATTATTCCTCTTTATAAAAATGAATTTTAGGTGACAGCTTTTAAGCTAACTCCTCTGTGTCATCAGCTTTTACAGCCGTAGATTTCTCCTCTACATAAATTTAATATGCTATATTATCATCATGACACAACTAGCCATGATATTCCTTGACACTCAGAATCGATAGACAAGGTATACTTAATTTGTTCATATTTGAGGTTTTCTTAGATATCTTATCATTTCAACTTCAGTATGTTCAGGAATAAATGTATATGTTTATAATTTAAAATTTATGGAAATTCTGTATTTTAATATATTGCTTTCCTTGGTGAATTTCTCACATATGAATGAATTCTATTGAACAGTTGTTGGTTATAATTGTAAACTTTCATTTCAGTTTCTTTCTGAAAGCATTATTGTTTGTGGTTTTATTCTAATAGTATAATATGTTCACAGTCCTTGTGACTGCCATAGCAGATCATTACAGATTGTGTAGACACCCAACTGAAGACACAATCTCAGTTTTGGAAACCAGAAGCCCAAAATCCAAGTGTAGAAGAATTGCCTCACTCTGAGAGACAATCTGTTGGTCACTGCTCTCCCAGCTGCCGGAGTTCACTGCCAATTCTTGGTATTCTCTTGTTTTAAATTTCATGGCCCTAATCTCTGCCTCTGTATTCAATGCTGGTCTTCTCTGTGTGTCTACATCTTCACCTTGTCTTATTTTTATATGTTTCTACATGTAAATGTTAGCTTCATGCTACTACCAAGTAAAGTCATATCTACAAGTGCTGGGTAGTAAACATATCTATCTATCTATCTATCTATCTATCTATCTATCTATCTATCTATCTATATCTATTTATTCTGAGTAAGTCTTACTATCTAGCCCAGGCTGGCCCTGAAGTCATTGACTCACTATGTAGCCCAGGCTATCCTTTGACTCACAGCAGTTTTTCTGCCTCAGGCTAGCTAGTACTGCGATCGCAGTCATGCAGCGTCATACCTAGTTTCTGTGGTGCTGGGGAGTTGAACGCAGGGCTTTTATGCTTTCTACACAAGTACTTTAAGCCCTATGCTACTGCTCCAACCCCTTCCCACACGTTTTGAACAGACAAAATTCTACTCACACTTTATGTTTACTTTTTCTACTACCTTTAATATAAATTATAATGTACAAACTATATGATAACAAAGTTTTGAAGATTTTTGTTACTAACTGTGCTACTTAATCTACTGTGAAATTTTCTGAACATTTTATGAGAGAAAAAAATATGAAGTGCATGATTACTAATTACCAAATATAAAATTTTATGTAATAGGAATAACATATTTATAATGATATTGAATATTTATTGACAATTCTTTCCTGCTATACCTAAAAAATTGTAAAAAAATATTTAAAATTCTCACTGTGTAGCCAATTTGTAGCTACAAATATATATCACAGCCTAAATATATTTTTGTGTATGCGTACACACATGTGAAAAATTAAATACTACATAGGCACAGCTATATATTATATGTGATCTATATTTTTCTATTTATTGGTTTCTTATTTAAGTATATATTTCTGATTTGCTTAATTAGCAATTCTGGGAAGTGAACACATGACTTTCTCATTAAGGTACAAAAGACTTATTACATAGTTTGATTTAGTTTTGTATGTTATGGTGGCCATTTGTTTTGTTCTGTTTCATTTTGTTTACTTGAGACAGTCTCTCCAAATCACAAAGTACTCCAAACTGCTCTTCAACTTGGGGTCCTGCCTCAGCCTCCCAGAGTGCTGGGATTACAGGTGTGTGCTGGCACACGAGTCATCCTGACTGTGTCCAATCCATATTTCTTCTAATTATATTTGATACATAGTCTAGATACATCTGATATTAAAAGAAATAGCCTAGCCTTTTTCTTGCTTTTTAGGTATCTGGCACAAACTTGTACTTTAGTAGCTCACTTCTTAAATTACATTACACACATCTGTCTACCCGTCTTTCTTCCATCTGCTATCTATTCACTTGTCATTTACCTGTTTATATATGGTGTGTGTGTGTGTGTGTGTGTGTGTGTGTGTGTGTGTGTGTGTGTGCTAGCAACTGAAACCTGACCACAGTGTTTGCTGTACCTTTGCTCTACCCCATAGTTTTTATTTTAATTTTTAAACTTAGTCTCTATAGGTTTACTGGGATCAGATACATTTACTTCATAAAATCTTTTATTCTCTTCCTTTTTGCCAGTCTTTCTTCCCACTGAAAATTAATTTACTTCATTTTGATTCATTCAATGTCCATTTTATTATTTTATACGGTATAAGTTTTTTTACAGTATAAATTCTTTTTCTCCATTTTATTGATATGTATAAGTGCAAAATTTAAGGTTTACCATGAAGTTTAGCATTTTGTGCACTAACTGCATCTTGTCAAGGTGACAAGGACTTTCCCACTGTCCTTTTGTCCCTCCCCCTACACATTCTTTTGAAGAAGAGAACGGAGGAGACCTAAGTGACGGGCCAGGGACATTTCTTTCATGTGCATGGAGGGAAAGGAAAAACGCCCGGAAGCAAAGGTTGGCTTGTGGATTTAGTGGCAGGATGGAATGTGGTGGTTTCCTTTGTGGGTTATATATTGTCACAACAGAGTTTATCTGCTGAGAGAATACAACATATTCAGGAATGTATGGAGAGCGCACTTGGAAATAGCGCATGTTTACAATAACATGCTAACTACTGGAACCAGTGTTGGATTTGCATTGTGGTTAAGGAAAATAACTGTGAATGTATAGAGGTACTTGTGACCACAGGCAACACTGATATACATTAGACTTAACTCCATTCTTAGACTAACAAATTTGCTTGTCCTGACTTCATATAGAAGATAGAAGAAATGTGGGAAACTTGGATAAGAGACAATAGAATTGATTATTCAAATAATAGCAGTAGTCACAATAGCCACAGCTTTCATCTATGTTCTCCGTGCTGCAGATCCACAGGGAAGGACAGCTGCTTGGATCGTGACCTGCAGAAGGAAGCACCTGCCGCTTTCACACGAGTAGGCTGAATTAAAGAGAGGAACATGCGCTTTGGAAAAGTTACTCTTTATAATCGATATTCAATCAGTCTGGACTTTTTCTAGAACGTAATTACCTTTATAGTACTACCAATGTTCATTTCAGAATTCTCTGAAATAGAGCAGTATTTCTAATCGTCCCTTACCTTTGACTATTTAAAGATCTATTGTCAAAACAAAACAAAGAAAAAAAAAAAACACTACCTGTATTCACAAGGTATGCAGAAGTATGTGGTTCATGTCAAAGGAACCCCTAATAACTTTATTTTGTGTGGTAATGTATGTTTTCAACATGCATTTTAATTTACATCTAAAAATGATATATTTTCTGAACTTAAAGTACTAAAAATACAAAAGGAACAAATGTTAAAGCAAACTGCAAGTTGTTTTGAGGATTGAGATTCAGAGAATTTAGAAAAGTAGAACAGTTTCTCCAAATTTCACCTAAATATCTAAGTGAATAATTTTGAAAGAATGAAATTATTTTCAAGAATAAAATTCTTGATTAGCAGATATTCATGATTAGCAGATATATGTTTTATTATATATCATGTCTACACACACATATTTAAGATTAATTTTTAACTTACAATTTGAATATAAGAAGGTATGTGGAAGCCTTAATTATTTTTGTTAAATCAGTGTAACTATTTTTCATTGTTTTCTATTTTGTCTTCTATTATATTAGTTTGTGGCCTTGGTTTTTTGAATTGTATTTAACAGTAGCATATGAGGAGATTTGCCATTTTGGAACAAAATATTTAAATGAATTTATTAACCTTGTTTGAAAGACTTGGTCAGTCCTTCTTTACTATAATATGTCCTGTGTAATAAAATCTCTTTCAGGTGGAAATATAAATGAAAATGAGAAAATACATAAAGTTCAACTTGGTCACACATGAAGTAAAATTTAGTCCACTGAAACCAAGCATAGCCAAGTCTGTGCCAAGTCAACCAGGCTTATGATGAAGAAAAGCTGGCAGAGTCACCAATGCTCAGGTACGCTCCTGAAGAGATAACACAAATTATGGTATTTATACACAATCGAATACTATGTATCTAAAAAGACAGATAGGTTGGAGGTTTTTACAGGCAAATGGAGGAAACTTGAGAACATCATGCTTGGTGAAGTGAGTCAAAAGCAGAAGATGAAACATCTCTGATATGAGAGACCCAGATCATACTTATCTCATGAAACTTAATGTGAAAAATAATGGGAACTGGGTGGGGGGAGGGGCAAAAGACAGAGGGAAGGTCTTATCACTTTGCCATGATATGCATGTGCACAGAATGCTCAAGATCATTATAAACTTTATATTTTGCAATTTATACATATCAATAAAATGGGAAAAAGTTACAAAAGTAAGATTGCCTCACAGCATCTACTGGTTGAAATTAATGAAAGGTTTATAAACACATGATGACAAGATCAGTATGAAAAATTAAATTCTTGATTTTTTAGCAATCATGGTCAAGTGGTTATGAAATAATTCTTTAATATTAAAATAAAATGCTATTGATAAGAATTAAGGAATGAAGGGTTTAGTATCTTTCTTCCATACCTGGAACAACAAACTGGAAAACACCAATTTGTTTTGAGGATTCAAACGTTTCACTTATGCTATTAGACAGTTATAAAACTAATATCTGAATATACCAGTCTATTTAAAGTTCTGAATCAATTTAAGGTTTTTCTTAATGAGTGTCAAGTTATGAATGCAGACTTTGTCAGAGACTGTGAGACAAAGAATGTTTTACCCTGCTTTCAAGCTATCCAGACAAGTTCTCCCAGTTTTTATTAGATAGAAGCAGAATGCAAGAGACTAGATTCAGACTGGACAGAAAAAAAAAAAAGACAATTCATTACACTTCCATGCAGTAGTATAAAAAAATGATGAGATGCCAAGATGAGGCAGACATCTGTTTAACATCCAACATTTAAATTTAGGAAACTATCTATCGATCCATCTATCTATAGTATGTATACATACAATTAGTGCATATATGCAGATCACACACACAAACACACACGCATATAGCGATTAGCATGGTTCTATAGACAGAGATGGCATTTTAATTTTCTATTTGAAAATGTTTCAGAGAACTCCTGTGCCTTTCCTTACAACGTAAGTAGAAACGCAGGAACCCCACCCAGAGCTCTTTCTAGACAACATCTAGCAAGAAATCTTCACGGCATAACATTGCTAGCATATTCATATATAACATCTTTGGATTAGTGAAACTATGTAAGTTTTAATGTAAGCTATCAGGATTTACAATATGTATGTATGATGTAGTGTATTGGAAGTTTGTCACTTTTTACATTCAATCCCAGTAGATGCCTCTCAGGCCCTAAGAACTGTATTAAATAGATTATAAAATGTAATCCAAACTGTCTTAAGTAGAAAATAATACTGTCATTATTCACTATAGTCAAGGAAACACAATCAAGTATCAAAAATTGTTTAAACATCTGTAAGAAAAAATAAGAAAATAAAAACAAACAACAGAAGCAATTCTTGAACAATAAGAGGCAATTTCATTAACAAGGAGAGACTTAGGATATGTAGTTCATATAATTTTGATATCTGGAACCAACAAAGAGAGAAAGGCTGTTTCAGAACAATATTGGAAAGTCTTACACTTATTAGTATACTGGGATGGGGAGAAGGCGATCAGTGTAAGAACTTTTTTGGTATCAATCATGATAAACTTTAATTGAAGATGTTTAAGGTACTTTTAAAATATTAATTTTTAGTTTATTTGCTATTGTCGTTAATATATGGTGTTGATGACAGGGTCTTTCCAGTAAAGGCCATGAAGACTTTTTGCCATACAAGGACCTCCTAAAAACCCGCCATCTTTGAAGAGTCTCAATAGATTCAGATTGTGTTTGGTGCTGCAACTCTTTATTAGAGGTTTCTGAACTTTAGTCTCTCTCCTCAGCAAAATGTGACATACATAAGTCCACTATTCTTTCCATAATTTTCTTGGCCTTGATTCCTGAAATTTATGGACACAGAAATAATTGCCATAAAAAAGGCTCAATTAAAGGACAGTTCACTTCTGAATACTTTTGTTTGTATGTTTGTTAGTGCTTTTCCATGTACAACTGCTGCAGTTGTTGACTGGCCCAGTGTCACCTTCTCACGTAGAGACAAGTTCAGAAGTGCATGTCGCTGTCATGATGAATATCACTGAACTGTATGACCTTCTTTGTTGATATCACCCGTTGTTTCTCTGATTTGTTCTTTTTGATGAATTGATACTGAAATTAAGTAACAAATTTTCCCATAATAATCAATTAATGTCAAGTGATTGGGAAAAAGTTGTGTAGTGGGACTAAGTCAAACCTGGTGAATTCTCCGAGAGGTCCAGTTTTATATGCTTATTAGCAAGAGTACATTAACAGAATATCAGCTATGAAATATATGTATTGAATGGTTATTTTAAGTTAAAATTGGGCTAGATGAAAATTTTCTTATCATTTGCTTCTTCGCAATGATATTTCCTCAATTTTTCTTAGGCAATGCTATTTTCCAGTGTCAAGATACAAATACAGTTAAATTATTTGCATTGTATTTGATATTAAGGCAAAAGATGATCAGACATATCATAAAGGTATTTGTTGTGTAATTGTTCAAGTTTAATATGTAGTTGAATGTCATCAACTTTTTTAAAAAAGTTATTTAAAGTATTAGCTCAGAAATAACATTTAAAGCTTATTTCAGACTACTTGTAAAGATTTTGTTGTCTTGACATATTTTTATTTTAGTCTAGGAACTCAGAAATCAGCTTTAAAAATGTACAGGAAGAAGAAAACAGAACTGCTGAACTTTGTAGCTAGGATGCTTTTGATATTCTAGGCAATTTCTGAGGGTAGAGAACACTGCCATCTATAATTAAAGGGATGATATCCATCATTCCTTCTGACCTAAAAGACTTCAGTGTTAAAAAAAGAAAAAGAAAAAGAAATAAATCAGAAAGGTACAGGTTAAAAAATAATCTAGAATCTTTACAGGTGAAACTTTTTTTTTTTTTTTTTTACTTTGACCAATGCATTAGATGCCTTGTATTCATTTCATCCATGAAAGCAAACTGAAAAAAAAAAAAAAAACATTCTTTTAGTTTTATTCTCCAGGTTGATTCTACTATGATAATCTTATTAATTTTGGGTAGACGACATCGTCACATAGCCTTCCAGGAAAGTAGAAGTAGTCAGGATTAAAAAGAAATCTTTTAAGAAAAAAGAAAATCTCTGTACTACAATTTTCCCCCTTCAATTTATTTAGTAAATTGGTTATTAAAAAGAAAAAAAGGAGTGTATTTTTGCAAGTTTAAACTACTGCTCAGATTCAATTTCATTCTAATCTTCACTTAAACATTTCTGGCCATTACGGCTTGCAGCTGGAATGTCCTTCAAAAGTTTCATGTGTTTGGAAGTTGATTAGATCATAGGGTTTAGTTGAATTGTGGATCCATCTCTGGCTTTCTTGTGATGTTAAAAAGTGACCTGATTGAAAGGGCACATCCCTGGGACACATTTTCCACCCTAGCCCCACTGTTCTCCTTGTGAATTACTCTCCCGGCCTAACAGCTTTCTCTGCCTTGGCTTCTGCCGTGTCCTTCCACCACTGCCCTCGGCTCACAAACAAACTGAGACGTCCTGAAACCATGAGCTAAGTAGGCACTTCCTCCCCATAAATTATGAAAGTCAGGCATTGTGTCTATACAATGAGAAAATGACTAATACACTGACAAAACTACTTTATTGACTAATGTACTATTCTGGTAACATTCTATACAAAACCTTGGACTTTCATCCATGAAACAATTAGCATAATGTATTTCATTTATATTGTTACCACTGCTATCATTCATAATATTATGCCTTGTATTGTAATTGATCATGCTAGAATAAAACAATGTGCTTATTAATAGTTGAAGATTTGTTTCACCTTAGTATTATGAGTATCATACACAGTGAGGATTCATCACAATTTATTTGAATACGAAAATATAATTCAACACTTTGCAATATATGTACATGATAAACACAAGTAAAAAGTGATGGACAGAATGTTCTTTCAGACTAATGCAAAGAAGTGTGTATTGCTGTACCTCACAGCAGGAAGTATCACTTAAAACACTTTAAATTCAGTGACTTTCTTTGATGTTTGCTTGCTTCTAAATATTTTCAAAGCAATTTTACACATAAATTTCTTTTACTTAAAATACTTTGATTTTCTCACCTAAATAATATTTAACTATGATTATAATCCTAGAGTAGCACTAAATGATCTTTATAAATAAGCTGAATTTTTTTCTCTTTTTTATTATTGTCATTAAACCTAGTTGAATGATAATTAAATAATGCGTTCTGTAAAATATAGACTCAAGTAAACATCTTGAAACATTTATTATGATTCCATTTAAAATGAATATTGCAAGTGCTCTATGCTTGTTTTACAATGCATTTTCTAGTTTATGGTGTATAAGCTTGGTTTTAAGCTTTAACATATATTTGCTTAAATTTGTTTCAGTTTTTTATAACCTTGTTATTTTTTAACTTTTTATTATTAGTGACATTGTTAATGCGACCCCAGAATTTGGGATGTGTAAACTAAGAAAAATTTTATAAATTTTGTTAGCTACAAGTATCTGAGGAAAACTTTGATTTTAATCATGAAAAGTAATATTTTTACTTGAAATATTTGTCAAATTTATCATGTAATAATTTTTATAATAAAATCATTAACATTAAAGGTCCATCACAATTATGTAAAATAGTTATGTAAAAACAATTAAATCCCTAAAAATTGTTCCCATCACACTGAAAGGTGTCCCATACCCAGTCACACTTAAAGGTGGGTTCATACACCCAGGTTTTATTACCTATTGAACTGTTTTCTATCTTCATGTGTTTTGTCCTCTTTCTGGAAATGAAATACAATGTAAAATTATATGGAAACATCCTGGCAGAAGGGTGTGGTGGAAACAGCTGCTGGCGCATTGGGAGAGAAAGAGGAAGCAGAGTGAGCTGGGTACAAGATGGAGTCACCAAGACAGCTTCCTCATGACCCACTCACTGTAACTGTGTCGAACCTCATGGATTCCATCACCACCAAAGAGTACTATAGTACTATGAATCAATCGGTGGTTTGGTGAAAGCCCTCATGACCTAATAACCTTCAGGAAGCCTTATGTCTCAACAGTGCTGCTGGTGGACCAAGCCTTCAACATGTGATGCCCAGGGAGATGTTTCATGTCTAAACCACAATATGTGGCTTCTCAGACCCTAGAGCAAACTAGGACCAATCCCAACTCCTCTTTTTCAAGGCTGTGGGCAAACAGTTCCAATTTTGTTTATGGTTCCTTATTTCCACTTATACCCTTAGTCATTAAATATTTAATTCCTATAGTCACTGCTTTGTTACATATATTGTCTCCCCTTGAGTGACTAAATTCTGAATGATAAGATGAAGTATGTTGCGGAAAAGATGACCCATTGTGGAGAGGTGAACATGATGTGATAGGATAATTTACAGCAAGTTGAAATGACTATTTTCTTGTGACTCTAATGGCAAGAGGATCTCTTCATTTATTTTTTTCTTTTTTAATCTGCAGTTAGTGTAATAAAAGTTAATTATCATAATATCCATTTTATTTTTGCCTATGATTATTACCATCAAATTCTGAAGAAAAGTATTAAATAAATATATAAACGAAACATAAAGGTATATATTCATAATTTGACATTGCATTTTTATAAACAGTAAACATTTCCTCTCTTATATAACAGGTAGCACAGGAGGTGAAACTTTTCAGACAACAAATAATTTTTGTAAATATCATAAAGTACAACCTATAACTAAATTTTGCTTTATGTCACTTAACCTATGTCACTACTTCAAATACAACAAAAGAAAAATAACTTGAGTACTAGATGAGAATATTGAAAATTGGAGATGTTACAAATATGGAGAAGAACCATTTGTATAGAGGAACTGTTTCTTTTTCTTTAATGTGAGAATAGAAATGAGCTTAAATGAAACTGCACATTTAATATGATTTCAGGGTACAGTGAGAAAGATGAATCAATTGTTAATGGATGAAAATAATATACTAAAATTATTTCAAAAGTGGTATTTTTAATCCTTGGTTAAAATCTCCTAGAATCAAGAAAAAGTGATATTTTCAATCCTTGAGTAAAATCTCCTAGAATGAAGAAGAATGCATGATCTTTCTTACGTATAAATTAATATAAATACAATTGACAGAAATTAGAGCTGAATTTTATGGGTTTGAATATATGAAAAGAAAGGTGCTACTTGAAGTAGCATCACCAAGAGCTCATGTTAATGGGCCTTCACATTAAAAAAAAAAGACTAAAAGTACATAGAAAATATTTCATTGTTATATTTGCTCAAGTTTCCATTAACAGTATTTTAGTAAACAGTTCCTATTATGGGCGCATAAATAGGTGGATTTGGTATTTTTTTTCTGCTTATTTTATAGGTAAGGTTGACACAAGCATCAAACTTTCAGAATTTGTCTTGATAAAATACATCAGAAGAAATTTATTTTGAAAATTGATCTAAAGAAGTCCTAGAAAAAAATATCATTGTGGGTTATGTTTTGGACACAGATGTCTCAAAGATAAACTATCTTCCTCTGTCTCTATTAAATATTCAGTTACTAAGGCTACACAAAAACAAATTATGGTTTTTTTTGCCAATGAGAATAATGCACAGATTCATAATAACTTTAGTTACACAGTAGTTTCTTTGTGACAATAATTTCAGAAGTTTATGATTCATTGATTTCATTAAAGGTTAATAGAATAAGCTTAGGAGGTACAGTGCTGTGGATGGCTTCTGGAGATTTCAAAGAGCCTTACTGCTGGCTCAGATAAAGCAAAGAATGTTCTGGGATCAATCTTGACTCCTCTGGTATTAAATCAACATGACCCAAACTCTTAGAAAGAAATGTCCTTTCATGCAGGAAAAATTAAATGCTGAAGGCAATGGTGCTCTTTTATCAAGCATATTTATATAAAAACATCACATTGCATTGGTTTTATTATTGTAACGTTTTTCAGGCTTTTAATAAAAACAAAACAAAAATTTATATCATCATATCGGTTGTCTGTGCTGAGGCAGGGTCTCTGCTAGGCATGTGGCTCACATGGGGCTTAAGAAAATGACACACAGGCACAATTGGAAGGCTTGGCCTTGCGAATTATGTTTTTCATACACCATACAAGTGTGGTCTGGCAAAAATTTTCAAAGTGGCGGTAATATGGACAGAAGAAAAGAAAAAGGGGAATAGTTTATTTTTTCACTCCATTGTACTTAATCTTATCTAAAGAAGTATTTCTTCCTCAGACTCCTAGGAGAAACAAAATGTGTTTTTTTTTTTTTTTTCTTTTTTTTCCCCTATATGGAGGTTGTACTAACAATTGTAAGCAAGCATTTAACTTATAAGCGACTGAATGGAATGTAGGCTACTAAGTTCCAAATATTGATTTTTTTCCCACTATTTTTATTAATATACAGATGTAATACATAGTATTTACAACAAATTTGGGTGTTTTGTACATCTATGTATCACATCGACTTCACAATCCCTTCTCATCTTCTACCCTCCCACCCCTCCAAGTCCCTTCCCCTGGCTCCGGCTATCACTTCGTATGGTTCCAAAGAATGTCTGTGTTCTGGGTTTTCCAAGTCCGAGAAACCATACGGTGTTTAACATATTAATCTTCCGCACCTAAATATTGATCTTGACATGCAAGTGTTCTCTCAGTTTAAAAATGTAATAAAACTTTATAGAATCCCAAGCCTCCCTGATATCAATATGAAAATAAAATGCCATAACACAATTGATTGCTTAAGAAGTCTTTAAATTAGAGGAAAGAATTAAGGACAGAATATGGATAAATCGGGCCTCACTACTAATTGGGTCATTTATTTCGTGTGGAGCCATCATCAGATGTATCACTGACTTGAAGTTTAATCTTCTCAATGTAGACAGGTAAAACAAAGACAGGTAGTACCAAGCTTGTACTACTCTGTGGGTCGAATAAGAAAAGTTATTGGAAGAAATCTGCTCTAGGCAGGAAAGGTCAGCAATTCTGTGTATGCGTGCATGTGTGCATGCACCCACCCACCCAACATGGGTGCACAAATGTGCTCTTTCCAATTAGTGTTAAAGACGGATTTTAGGCTTATTTTTTCTGTTATTTGTGTCTCTGCTCATATGTTCTCCATTTGGATTCTGTCCACACAGAGCACTTCTCAACCTAGAGTGGAGCCATAGGATTCTTTGAATATGTAAATGAAACAGCACAGAGAAGCAGCTCCGTGGAGACACCGGAGAGCTGATCCTGCCATCAATTCAAATAATAAAGCCTAGGGGGAATTCTGCCTATAGGTCACACGAAGCTTAGACAGCCAGTTTTCATTTATGTAGAAAATTATGGTTTTGCACTAAACAAGTTACTCTCAATTACATAAACATTGGTGTGTGTGTGTGTGCATGTGTGTGTGTGCAAGAGAGAAAAGGACATTGATGGCTAAATATTAAATAGCAATGATTTTCTTTCCTAACTGTATTTTAGAAAAAAGAAAATAAATAACCTAAAAGAAAGTATTAGCAAACATGCACATTTTAAGATAAAGTTACAGCTTTCCTGAATTCTGAAAACTGTTATTTCATGAATTTTAATTTAAAAGCTATAATAATTAATAAACATAAAATTAACAATTCATACTAAAGTGACACTGTAGTTAACATGGTTATATATTTTGCTCTAAGATCATTATACATGTAAAACCCATTATGTCATGCTCTTGTGTGCATTAAAACTTTGCATTGGAAATGTAATCATTGGGGTACATGAAAAGTTACAGTTGATACAGGAGACTACTGCAATGGCTTTCCTTCAGGAATAGTATCATTTGTAATTCTATAGAGAAAGCAAAAATAGTTACTTTAAGTGCATTTAATATAATTACCTTCCTACCAGGAGAACCATACTAAAAACCAAAAGATAGAAAAAGTTAGTGAACGTTTTTGGAATTTAATACCACCTCATTAGTCATTTTTACATTATTGAGAAAAATAGCTGATATCCATAAGTTAAAGGAGGGGAAGAATATTTTGGTTCATGCTTTTCAGAGTATTCGGCTCAGTATTGGTTAGTTCCAAAGCAGACACGGCGTGGAAGAGATTAAGAGATACGTAGGTGCACAAAATGTTAACCTTAAAATTTGCACTTATACATTTCAATAAAATGGGAGGGGAAAAAAAGTCAGCTGCTCAACACAAGGCAGCCAGGATGCTGACTGGGAGAGCAAGACCAAAGAAGAGTATGCCTACTGGGTGGCACCTCCTGTGACGGTCCTCCACCTTCCAACAGCTCATGTAGCTACTGAACTCATTAATGGATGAATCAACTGGTAAGTTTGGTACCAACCTTCAAGCACACAAGACTTCGTCCTGGTCCACAAAAGACTCATGCATTTCTCTTTATATAAAATGGGTTTAATTCATCTTTAAGTGTTGCCAAAGTCTTAACACTTTCATCATTACTGGGAAAAAAAAGTACAAAATTTCTCTGAGACTCAAAGTAAACTTTTAGCTATGAGTGATTAAAGAAACAAGAGAAAAGTTAAAAAAAAAAACTTTCAACATAGAACGCTACACTAATACGATGAACATTTCCATTGGAGACATGGAAAGGAATGGTGCCAAAGAAAAATTGACACCTTGCAAGACAAACCCCGAGTATCATAGCACCCAGGATTAAGGTGGAGAGATGTGGACTCCAAATTGCAACCCAGCCCCTATGGCCTTCGCTGTTGTGTCCCATGTGACTTTCCGGGGTTCTGGATCTGCTAACTGCCTGGAGATTTCTGGCATCTGAGGCTTCCTTGAGTTTCCATTCACTTTCATACGTCTGCCCACAGCTTCACAGCTGCTTCATTAGGGTCTCCGTGATTAGCCTCTCCGGCATTCCTTTCAACCCGAGTGGTAGCTTCCATGACCTCATGCTTTCAACATCCTGTGTGCCTATAAAACCATCACCACGGAGATAATGCCAAACTCGGCCGCCCATTTGTGAAGCAGTCAAGTCTCCCTTGATCATGGCTGCAGGGGCCTCTGAGGATCTGGATGGCTGGACACAGTTAAAATAAAAACCAGAGAGCCGATTCTTTAGCTAGTTTCTCTCAAGCAAGAGCCCAGGGGCTTTCTTCTAAAGTGAAACTTTTTACAAATTTGCACCTCTCAACTTGTGGGTAATTCTTTTAAATTCCTGAGATGCTTTCGACCCATCTCTTTTATTGTCCCGATGCCAAGTACTCAGCCTTGTTATTAACACAAATATTTTTTTGGCAACTGTGCTCTTCTTGGCCTCAAATTTACAAGTGCTTCCTGAGATGGGATTTTGCATATCATTTAGCTCTGCTGCTCTCATCACTTCTTTGAATTTTTACTTTATATGGGGATAAAAGTAACCATCAGTACACATGCCAGTACCTGAACACTTGGCTCCCTTGAAATTTCCTTTCCCATATAGATAGTTCAACAGCTTTAAGTTCAGCCTCACACAAAGTTTTAGGGTCTTTTTTGCCAGGATGAGCCATGTACTTGTTGTTTGTATAGTTTCCAAAACAATTCTAAATCCTATCTGAAACATCTGTGTTGGGTCTTTACTGTCCCCGTTTCTAACAGCATTTTGGTCTGATAAACTCTAGTCAATATTAAGCATGGTTACAGCATTCTATGGCTTTTCTAGCTTACGTTTCCAAACCTGGTTCTGGCTCTAGCTGTGGCCCCAACATGTGATTCCACCATTTTCCAGCCACTCACCTGTGAATGGACTGTGACTTTCTGAAACTGTAAGCTAAAGCAAATCTTTCTCCCTAAAGTTGTGCATGTCAACTGTTGAGTAATAGCAAGGAGAAAATAGCTAAGATAGATATCTAACAGTCTATTTCCTTTAAACACAACAAAACATAAATAATATTCCTCTTGTATAAAATTTTGTTTTAGTTTTTATAGAGAGAAATTCTTCTTACACTCCACAAAATCTGCTTAACAAAACAACACTCACTTTCAAACTCATAGCAATATTGCATCTGCCCCAAAACCCAAAACAATTAGTCTACTAAAGGTCTCTAATGAACTGTTACCATCAAAAGTGCGAATACATTTTTAGTCTTATATTAAACTTTCCTTTGTACTTAATACTCAACGCCTTAAAACTGTTTTAGTTTTTTTTTTTTAAATATGTGCTCAGCTGTTACTGCATTGTTACCAACCCTCTGCATGATTTTCTGATGTCTATCTTTCTAATGCTTTTATCTTGCCAACATCTATACTTAAAATAGTTAAACTTTTGTTAGCTTTTTCCCCCAGTGTTTTCTTAGGTTACTCTTTGTGTTGTGGTAATTGACTTGTATCTACTTAGAGATTCACAACTTCTACCTTTAGTTATTTTTCATACATCATCAACTGAGATGTTACTTCTGTCTCACTTGAGATCAAACTCTGTAAGGAACAGTAAGTTGCACAACTTCCCAAGTTTTTACTCACTGCTTTTATCCATTGAAGCAAACCAGAAACCAATTAATCATATTTGAATTCTTTCTTCTTGTATCCATGTAAATTCTGAATTATTTATTTCTTTATAATGCCATTAATTCAGGACCTCATTATGACTTGCTGGGATTATTGTAGTAGTCTTATTCATTTATCTCCATTCCTTTCTTCCTGAAGGTATTCTCTGTAGAACTTTGTAAAATGCATTCCATCTACATCAGTACCCTGGTTAAATAAAAATTTTGCTCACCACAGCTTAATCATTAAAAAGCATACCTTTAAATCATATTACACCAGAAGTCCACCTTCTTGATTTCCTAAAGGGCATTATTTTGCCAATCACCTCTAGTAATACCGAACTTTTTTATAATGTCCTGTCTTATCCATATGAGCTGTACTTTCCATATTGTGTTAATCAAAACACTTTATCTCAACTCAGACTGTTGCCTACTGACCAATATTTTTGAAGCTTTCTCAATACTAATCACTATATATACCTATCAGCAACAGTCTGCCCATCTTATTAGCTATTATACTCTGAAGTTTTTATTTTTTATGGATATCAGTTTAAGTTTCATCTTCAGAAAGAGTCTTGTTTATTTCTTCTTGTGTCCTCAGAGCATACTATATGTGTTAGCCAGCTTTCCCAATTCTGGAACATAACACTGACACCCACAAATTAAAGGAAAATATTCTTAAATTAGCATCAATTTTCAGAGAATTCAATTTTTAATATGCTGGCTCCAATGCAAGAACATCTTCACAGAAGGATGAGGCAGGTTGAAGCCACTCCCCCCCCCCCCCCCCACACACACACTTAGGGTCAGGAAACATACCTGGGGAACAGTGAAAGAAAGCGGGAGATAAGGGACCAAACATATACCTCAATGCCAGCCCTCTATTACCCACCCAGATGCACCCAGAGTATGCTTTACTAACACTTGGGGCAACTTGTTACTCCGCTAAGTTGATACTGTGATAAAGGGTCATAATAAAACACCAAAATTTTCTTATGAACTGTAAACACAAGTGTCTTAAAGTTTATTTTTACAAAGTCTGAAAGTATGACAATATGGAGAACTTTAAAGACAATTATCTGTATATTTCAATAAACAGAAGAAAGGTTAATAACATATCTTAGAAAATAAAATGAGAAGTAAACAAATGTAAAACTGTGCTTCTGTAGGTAAAAAATATCACACAAATACCTTGATATGTATTATATTCATGAGGCGCATATTTACAAGCCACGAATAGAACAAAGAAAAAATATATTCACAAGTCTTAATAATTACAATTATGATAATTTCTGAATGACAAAGTGAAGTATTATAAACAATCAGATGTTATAAGCAGACCACATTCTGTCTGTCAAATGTATTTGTTTAACTTTTATGTAGAATATTTTCCTTTCATTTAAAGTGGGTTTTTAAATTTATTTTATTTTCTCATTTAAATTATTTTATGCATTTACCCTAAAGCTCAGTGTCAAATAAATGAAATAATTAGAAACATTTCAAGCCAAGTGTAGTAGGGCATGCTTATATCCCAGTCCTTTGACGGGCTGAGGCAAATAATCCTGAGTTTGAGCTCAGCGTGTGCAAATGAAAGATGTAACTTTGCATGACAAATTTTTAAAAAATACAACCAAGCTAGGGATGTGTCTCAGTTTAAAAACTCTAGGTGAACCCCCCATTACACAAACATGGACACACACACACACAGGTACACAAATAATTATTCAAAATATTATTGAATTGTGATTACAAAGGAGACTAAAATAGAAAATTGTTTAATTATGAAAGAAATAATTCATCGTGTTTATTTCACAACAATTTCAGCCTTACAGAATTGTATGAATCTTTCTGCAGAAAAGGCGACTATTAACTCTTCCATATACCACTTTTCAACCATTTCCGGTTAGAAATATATTTACTCTAATACCATCGACTAATGTTATTTGCATCTAATTGTTCACATTAGCTCACTCTGCTATCATTAGCTCCAGGATTCAATAGGAATCCTCGTGATCACTATTTATTTTTACTATATCATATCCTTTCTTAAGTTCTGCATTATAATTAAGTATTTAGTTGATAAAATTATAAAATCAATTTATTTTTCCATATGAATTAGTAAGATTTTAGCATTCATGATGTTCAAATGTCTAAATGAAAAAAAATCATATTCCTTACACACCAAAGTCACGTTAGTCAAAAACATTTTTATTGTTGCAAATAATTTTATTGGACACAATGTTTTCTGGATCTTGGCTCAAATTTTTATATCATCTTCTGAAAAATATTGCTTGAATATTTTGATTTTTCCCCCTTTCTAATATTTAGAAGCCATTCTTCAAATCATAAATTCCTATAGAATTCTGGGAAAGTTTCTTAAATCCATGACATCTGAAATTTGAATTTTCCTAGAGCTATTTCTGACAAGTTTCACCTTACAGACATAAATGTTCTTAGCATTTTGTAGGGGGAATAAAAAGGACTTGATAGACTTGGAGAAATTGGAAAGAGATCTTTGGCTGGAGGGAGAGGAAAACTGGGAGGGCAGAAGGAAGTAAGAATAATTATGGCACAATACATATGTATACCAATAACCAAAGAGCATTGTAATCATTATGTATTCAAACATGCACTGATAAAATATAATAATTATGTGAAATGTTCGGGTTGGAGGAATGGCACAGCTGTTGAATCGCTTGCCTTGAAAGCACAAGACCCTGATTTTGATTCCCCAACCCCACGTAAAGCCAGGTGTTGTGGAGTACACCTGTAATTCCGTCACGTAGGAGGCTGAAGCAGGTGGATTGTCCTGAGTCGAAGGCCAGCCTGGACTCCAGAGTGAAGTCAGGACCAGCCTGGGCTGCAGAACAAGACCATGCCTCAAATAAGTAAGTAAATAAATAAATAAATAAATAAATAAATAAATAAATAGAAAAAAGAGAAGAAAAAAGAAAAGGAAGTGACAAGAACAGCGGGAAAAGTATCTTCAAAATCAGGTGCGATATTTTGAGAGAAATTGGGAAATGCATAGCGAAAAATCTTTTACTAATAAGTGATAAATTATTTATTTAAAAAGTCGTTGATCTTTGTACTTGCTTCCTAGGTGGTATATAATGTCTTGAATATTTGTCTCTTCCACACTAATGCTGAGTAAAATGATATCCCCGAGAAGACATGCCCAATCTAATTTCTACTCTTTCATGTAATAAGACCAGTGACACTGTTTTTCTTGATATCAATTTTGTATATTAATCCCTAGTGACACTTTTCAATATTCTCAAGAAGAAAAGGAGAAGATTCTTACAGCAATTGAATTTGCTTTTGTATACAATGCAGAGATAGATAACAATTTTTGATTTTGAAAATTCAACATTTTTTTCTGGTAGACATTGAGCCATTTTGAGAATCGCTTTATGCTCTAAAAATATCTTCCACTTTTTGCTTAAATAACACTTTCTGAGTACATAGTATACCCTGGCATTTCATGTACACCACTTATTAAGATTTTTGAGTATAATTAGTATCAAAGTATAACTTGATAAATTGTGCAATATTTTCTATTACTATTTTTGTCTCTCCTTTCCACTGTTACACTCAGACAAGATCAAACATCTACATGAATATATTATTTCACTGAATCATCAGAACTGGTCTCTCCCTTCCTTCTAATTGGTAATAGAAAAAAAGAAGGTGATCAAAATTCATCATGCACTTGAAAGAAAATGTTGCCTGGATATATGGAGTGCATTGTGCATTGGGAAAATTATAGTAGATGTGCCATGTGGAATAAATATGTGACTTTCATTTTTTCTCAATTTTATTCATACATTATTGAAAATAAAAGACTAAGATTTCTGAGTTTTGTTTTGTTTTGTTTTTGAGACAGGGTCTCGTTCTGTAGGCTAGGCTGGTTTTGAGCACATTATGTAGCCAAGACTGGTCTCACACTCATGGCAATCTTCTTGCGTCGGCCTCCTGAGTGCTAGGATTATAGACTTGCAACAATATGCCCAGTTTATGTGGTGCTGGGGAACTGAACTAGAGTATTCTGCACTTGCTAAGCAAACACTTTGACCACTGAGCTATTTCTCCAACCCCTCAGCATAATGATTTTATTTTTCTTTAAATATTTTGAAGAACTTGGAGCTCTGAAATATTGGACTCTACATTGTTTTACTTAGTTCATTCTTTATTTGTTAGCATATCGGTTTCCTTTTCTAAAATGACATAGGTTGCATACAAAAGCCAACTTGATTCTGTTTGAGGAAGAACACAATTATGGCTACACAATTGTGTTATGTTTCTGGAAATACAAATATCTCATAGCAAATGTATGTGTGAGTCGAATCAAAAATATGCTTTCTATAATAAATATTTAATTAAATGTTAATGGACTTACAAAATTAAAGAAATGTAATGATGTTAAATAAAATAATATAATCAGAGGAATGAGTACCTACAGAATTTACTTAGTTGGAAAATGAAACTGATTAACAGCCTGTTTATGCTGCTGAATGCTGGAAAGCAAGCTGACTCTATGATAAAAAAGACAAATGGGGACTGGAGGAATGCCTCAGTGGTTAAAGTGCTTCCTTACCAAGCACTAAGTCAAGTGCTAAGTAAGTATTCGGGTTCAATTACCAGCACCACAAAAACCAAGCATCGTGGTGCAAACCGGTAATCCCAGCACTCAAGAGGCTGAGACAGGGGGATTGCTGTGAGTCCAAGGCCAGCTTGGGCTCTTTCCTGAGTTCAAGACCAGCCTAGGCTACAGAGTGAGACACTGCCTGAAATAAACAAGTAAACAAACAAACAAACAAATGAAAAAGACTTTATATAGTCACTTTTCTTATGATATAGTCATTTTATGTGTTGTCAAGTACAAATTTTAATGAATCTCCATAAACTAATTACTTATTATCTGAAGAGGACTAATCTTGATTGTTGAAAATGTATTTTAACACTTTGACTTCGAAAAAGTAGACCCAAAATTGTTTTCTCTTGCTCTCAAGACAGGAGTGGATAGTCGCTTGTATTCTTCTAAAAGATTAAGATGTTATAATTCTGAATAATACATATTTGTTTCATATGTATCCCAAAGAATAAGGTCTTGGTTACAGTTTTATTCCCATGATCTATTGTCTTCAGAAAATAAAAGGTTTCTCAAGAGCTTCTAATGGATTTTCACTTGTATTTTATTGACAAGAGTGCATTAAACTTAGTCCTGGGGCAGAGCTCTAGTATTCCACGATAAAGAAATTTATTCACAGCATTTCAGTGAAAACTTTGGCTTAACAGTATCCAAAAATGCAGCCATTCTTGAACACTAAAAGAATGAGCTAAGAATGTGTGTGTGTGTGTGTGTGTGTGTGTGTGTGTTTCTGTGTGTTAGTGTTCTATGTCTCTGTGTGTAGTAGTAGAATCACATCTCAGTAATAAATGTTGCTGGAGGAAATGGTGATCTGTGATACAGAAGAATGAATCTAGATCCACTTTCACTATGTATTAAAATCAAATAAAAATGGATCAAAGACCTAGACATTAAGATAAAAACTTTGAATCTCATAAAGGACAAAATAGGCAAACTTCTGAAAAAAAAAACAGATGTGGGCAAATATTTTTTCATTAGAATGCCCGATGTAAAAGAAATAACCCCAAGCATTAACACATGAGATTGTGTTAAATTAACAAGCATTGGCACAACAACCCAAAGGGTCAACAGAGTGAAGAGACAACTGATGAGATGGGAGAAAGAAATTATCACCATTCTTTCAGATGGGCTAAAAACAAGAATACACAAAGAACTGAAGAAAATTGACTTTCAAAACTGAAAGAACTAGCTTAAAATGCGCAACTTAAATGCATTGGAAGTTTTTTGATAAAAAGGAGTACAAACGACAAACAAATACATGAAACAAAGTTCAACATCTGTAGCCTCTAGAGAAATTTGAATCAAAACAACCTGATGTAGCATCTTACCCAATGAAAATGCCTTTCATCAGGATCTCAATAAACAATATATGCTGGAAAGGATGCTGAGGAAAATATGAACAATTTTACATTGCTAGTGGTACTGCAAACTGGTGCAACTAATACAGAAAGCAGCATGTAGATCCACCCCCAAAACTAAAAATATGTACTTCATTACAGCCAGCAATAATACATCTTTTGGCCATCATATAGCACACACACACACACACACACACACATTCACTTATAATATACATATTCACACACACACACACACACACACACACACATCAATTATTATAGCAGCACAAGCACAACTAATAATAACAAAAACATGGAAGATACTGTGTTATCCATCAAGAGGCCAGTGGAGAAAGAAAATTTGATAAATATTCATAATGGGGTAATACTCTCCATAAAGACAGAGTCGAGGCTTTGGTAGGCAAGTGGATACAATTGGGACCGCAACACGCAGCAAAGTGGATCAGTCTCAGAAGATGAAATGTCACATAGTTTCTCTAACACTAGAAACTCGAGTATAAACAAGCAAGATTGCCAAACAAATGAGCCGCTGAAGGGCAGGTAGGACAATGGACTTGGGGGGAGGCGGGTGAGGCACGGGAAGAGAACAGAATGCAAAGTGAATGTATGTACACAAAATTCTCAAGTATAACGTAGACTTTGTGTATTATGAATTCAGAGTAACAGTGCAGTGAGAGTAAAACTATCATACCTCAGTATACAACATCCATATGGTACTGTTTCTTGGAACCTAGCAGATTCAAAATCTGCAAGTCCTGAGGTTTCTTATGAATCTTTTTCTAACCTTTAAGGAAACAGTTATAATAATTACACCACTATTGTTTCATAATTTTGGCTACATAATGAAGTAGATAAGCAGTTTTATCAAGTGCATGAATTCAAGAGTATCTATGCCTTTATAATGCTAATGTTATGCAATCTTATTAGTATTTAATCATATTTGCTTATATAGCAGTTCTGAGAGTGATTATTACTGGACAATAGTTAGTGTGTTGACAACATATTAACAAATGACAATTTCACACAGAAAAAGCATATATTATAATACTAAAACACTAAAATGAGATAATATATTCATATCATTAATTTCTATTCACAAAAAATTAGAAACATATCTATTATGCTACAATTAACTGGAAATCAATTAAGTATTTTATACCAGTTAAAAACATTCCTTTATATACTTCAAGGTATAAAAAACATATATTTCTAAAATATTATATTTTTAGAACATAGAATTATTTTCATTGATATTAATACTGTATATTAAAATATCACAATGGATAGGTTCTTTTATCAGTTATATATAAACATATGAAAGTTTCAAAGTAGACATAATATTCTTACAAATCTGTGCTTCATATTTTATAGAAAGCATTACATCATGATTTAAAACTGTTTTTTTCATTATTTATTAATTGAAACCATGTGGATCATATGGGAGAAACTATTGATTGGACTTAATACTTTTTCTTTATTTAAGACTGATACTGGTAAGATAGCAAATCTTTCTGAGACTTAGCTCTATTTAACCGCAAGCCAAGAAATTGAGCCAGTTTTTTGGGCTTTTTTATTCTACTCAAAGCTCCAAAATCGCAGAAGAAAATTGGAAAGATCAGAGTTAGTAGAACGTCATTTATTACTAGTTTAAAATTTTTAAGAAATATGTCTTGATAAATTAATAATATAATGGAGTTACATATTTGAAGTGGAATTCTTCTCTCACTGAGGCCTAAAAATTCTTTTATTATCATACTATTTTATCAAAAAAGAAAATATCTGAGCAATTTTTTGGCAGTATTACTTTAAAAAGTACAGAAACCTTACAGGTTGTTAGTATTGCCAGGATGACTTGTTCTCCCCAACTGGCACAAAAATTGATTCTCCTACAGTAATAACAAAACACCTGCGTTTCTACATTCGACCTTGCAATGTAGAGAACATTTTTATATGATCTCACATAATGTATATTTACTAAAGTTTGATTGAGACAGGATGAGAAAAAGAAAACTTTCCTAGTTTTTTCTTAGCTAAATCACAATAAACAGAGAAGTAAAGACATTTGTTCTAATAAAAAGTTGTATCTAAAGCCTTTATTTAAATGTAAGCAACACCAGAAGTGATCCAACTTTAGTATTTCAAATATCTTACAGGAACTATCAAACACTGCATTTACATAGAAAAATTATTTTATAGATTAATAATATGTACTATAGAGATTCTGAAATTGGGTCAGCGATGTTCTGAATTCCAAAACCCCAACTATAATGTGAATCAATACTAGCATAATGAAAACTACAGAAAAACCTGCAACAGTGATAATCTTTATGATTCTTGGAAGCTTTCATAATTTCAACTATATTTTTAAACTAGTAAAACATTCTGAATAACAAATATAAATGCACTGTGTCCATCCATGATAAAATTTGGCATGAGAATTATCAGGCATTTAAAAATCTAAGCAGTAATTTCTGGAATCAACTTTCTGAAGGTATCACAATGTCCCACCTGCTTCCCAATAGGATAAACAAAATTATTAGCACTACTTAATATATTGAACAAGATAGATTACCAGTGGAGCATAGCATTGTTATAGATATACAGAAAGATCCTCATATACTATGCTCCTCCAATCAAGTAACAGAAATGCCGTGGCGAGAATTAGCATAATTTATCCTTTGTGCTCTCAAACACAGGGAAGACATTTGGCATAGGAGACAATTAAATGAGGAGAGTATTTCCGGTTTTATGAGCTTCTGAGATGTTCGAGTACTTGAGTCATAAAAGAAGCGTGGCCCTAAAGTGGCCAGAAAATTCATACGGAGGAGAAGAAAATCGGTTCAGCCCTCGGAAAGTAGTTAAAGCTAAGATTTACAGCACATTGACTTTCATCTGACGAAGTACGCAATACTTGACATAGTTTCACATAAGTATATGGTAAAATCACTAAAGGAAATGTTAGGCAATATATGTTCCTGGTATGTGCTGATTATTTTTAGCACATTCTTTGTACTTTTCTAATAATTTTGATTTAAATGTATTTTCATTTTAGTTCTGTAATTTTAGTGTATTGCTTATGTAAAATACTAAACATACACCAGAGAAAAATTTGGGGATACTTATCCAGAATAAAATCATTAGAATAGTTTATGTGGAACTCTTCATATTTAACTAATTACGAGGCATGGCTTGACCTAGTTCACCAGCTAAGACACAATTCCTGTAGGGATTGTATTATGTGAGTTGCAGCAGCATGTAAATTTTATACGAAGTGTCAACTCGGTAGCATTTCAAGTATCAAGAATGCATATAGAGGCCTGAGTGTAAATGTTTCCTGTGAAATGAAGTTGAACTTGAAAATTCTATAAATCTCTTAAGTTCCTCTTCTGGCTTATAATAAAATATGTATTAGGTACAACCTGTATATACATAGGTTTATGAGCTAAATGCTCCTAATGAAAGAAATCAATCCATTCTGTAATCTGTGCTTTGGCCAAAACTAAAACAAAAAATATGTATTCTTCAACATATATGCTGTCTGAAATTTTACTTCTAATCTTTCCTTACTATTTTGATCATTATAATGATGTGATATATAAAACAAATTGTGAATATATATGTAAGTTTCATAGTTAGGATAATGTAAGCCTGAAGGTTTTGTTTATGAGCATGGGTAAATTTGCCTATGCAAATTTGAAATGTTTATAAATTTAAACACGTTATGATACATGTGAATATTTCATTTGAGAATAAAGCTCAACAATTTTATGATACATATGAATGTTTTATTTAGTGGAACACTTTAAATTTCTTCTAAAATTTGAAGTCTTTACTATTAATAGTACCATGTTATCATTCTGACAGAAATATTAAGCCTGAGTTTTATGTATTTTTGTAGTATTATTTCTCTTCTTAACGATACACACACGCGCGCGCGCGCGCGCGCACACACACACACACACACACACACACACACACACACACACACACACACATATATATATATATATATATATATATATATATATATATATATATATATATATATTAAAGCATTGTTGGCATCTCCAGGGTCCCTCGCCACAGTTGGGCACCAGCGATAAGGAACCAGTGGAGTAGTGGAGTCTAGGGGAACAGTTTCTCCAGCAGCTTGAGTTGGACTGAATCGCATCATCCTGGAGGCTGATTCAGTGTTAACAGCTTGTTTATTGGCAGTGAGGGCCAGGCTTACAAGCAGTTGAAGCGGGGAGGGTCAGCCTGGGTAATAGGGCAAGGGCCATTCACTGATTAGAGGAAGTTTGAGGTCTGAAAGTCTCCGCATTTGCCTGGCTGGTCTCTGGAAACCTGTGTGATTTCTGGTAAGGGTCTTGGGGTAGAGGTAAATTAGAAGTTTGGGGAGGATGAAACCTGAGCTGTGGACCATCTGGGCCTGAGATTGGAGGGAGGGGCTCCACTCCTGCAGGTCTTGAGAGAGATTATTCGGGTAGTATCCGCCTTCTACATTCAATTATCCTGGGCCTAGTCAGGTTCCCACAGAGCATAATATCTGTACTTGTTTATTATGCACCTCACAGTCGTTTGGTAGATGTTCATAATAATCAAGTCCAGGTTTTAAGCATTCCCTTTCTTTGAAAACTGCTGGTTTGTCTGTGTTTGAAATTTCGTGCTCTTAGTCATTTTGAAATATAATATGATTTTTCCTAATAACAGTAGTGGTGTTTAACAATATTTTAAAATAAAAATTGATATTCACCTCCCTCCCAAGGTTTTGTTGAAATTCTTGCACTTACTACCGTACCTTCCACATTGCATTTCCCAGTGGCCACACCATCCTTTCATTCTTCTTCAGATGGGCATGCAATTCCCCAGTAATGAATGAGAACATGCGGCAAACCTCTCTATGTCCTCCTATGTCTGGCACACTTCTCGAAATAACCTCCAATTCCACCCATGAGGAACCCAATAGAATCTTACTATTTTTGTGGGAGCATGTTTATACAGACAGTACATATCATTTTTTATCCAGAAAGTCATCTAGGTTGTTTACACACTTTACCCTAGGACATCACCTAATTCAAGCTAAAGGTTATCGTTTTAAAAAGACAAAAGAATAACAAGTGCCTGTGAAAACGAGTTGAAAGAGAAGCTCCTGTAAACTGTGAAAATGAGAGTGGGATGCGTCCATTAAAGACAACAGTGGAAACATTTCTCAAACAACCAAAAGTAGAGCTTTATGTCCCAGTAATTCCACTCTTGGGTCTCTATCCACAGGAGATGAAAAGAAGCTATAAAAAAGACATTTGCATCCTCTTGTTGATGGCGCATTGCCCAAAACAACTACACACATCTTTAAGGAAAAATTTGGTTTATTTTGTAATAGCTAATACTTTTTTGTGACTTTTTTCTTTTTTAATGTCTTTAGGTTTTCTTCGTAGTAAATTTTTTGAATATTATTATTGAATAAATAAAACATTTTGCTTTTGAACCAAGCTTGTAACCCTTAAACAATTAAACAATGAAATTATATATATATATATATATATATATATATATATATATATATATATAATTATTTAATTTGAAGGTTAAGAAAAAACCTTACACATAAAGATTTGATATGAAACATTTTTGTGTGATTAGAAAGATACATCTTATTATAATAACATCTGTCATGGGCAAAGGTCAGTTTTATGTTTATGGCATTGGAATCACGACACAACAGTCCATCTGGTATTTTAAACATTTATTTTTTATTGAATTTGTGTATTTATTTGCAGGTTGTGAAGGAAAGGATTTTTTGGAGGGAAAGTTACAAAAAAAGGAAAAAAAAAAAGATAAAGCTTCTGCTAGCCAGATGTGGGATCAGGAAATGTAGAGTGCCCTGGTGATTCAGTGTCTAGGGTTTTTTAGTTAAATATTTGTTAAACAGAATAGATTCATTAATCAACCAGCAACTAATAACACAAGCAAAACTAGTGACATACCATCACACATCAAATGAGGAAAGGGAAGTAAGGCTCCAAAAAGAGAGCCTCAATCTCCAAAGGCAGCCTCAGTCTTAAGGACAGAATCTTTATCTTCTTGGGTCTCAATCTTCGGAGAGTCTCACCAGTGTGCCAATGTTCAATGACTCAAGTCCAAAGTGTAGTTCACAGCCCTGGGTCCAGCTTGAAGGAAGTGCAGCAGAGGTCCAGCTGAGTTTTCAACGTCAGTGGCGAGAAGGCAGAGTCACTCCTGGAGGCTGAGGATGTTGGCATTCCTCTTTTGGCTCCTCTGAGCTGGGGTTTATATATTGTGTTTTTCAGTCTTGTCAAAGGTACAAGGTCTCTTCTTATCAGGGTCAATTTAGGGTTGGCTTATTTGCTTATCAGTGCCTAGCCCTAGCACGTTAGGGCTGGTTAATTTACATATCAGGGTGCCTAACCCTGACACCTTGGGGTTGGCTCATTTTAGTAGGACATCAGTGGGAGCAGAGTACTTTTTTTTGTAGATATGCCGCTGAGATATCATCGTGGAGTTTGTAATGTGCCTAACAGCATTCTAAACCTGAACTGTGAAATGGCCTTTTTTTCATGTTTGTTTTTATGTTTTTCTTTGTCGTTAAATGAGGAATAATCATTCCTTGGTATTCTCCTTTCCTCAACTCATTTGCAATACACCCATACATTGTCTGGGTTTTCTCTGCTTGAAAGAAACTCTGTTACTTCTTCCCCAAGTCATAAGAAGCTGACCTTTATCATGGGGAGAAAAGAGAGAAACACACTGATTTCCTGTCGTTCGCTTCACATTTGCCCACGTGGCAGGAATGTGCATGTTTTTTTTCTTTTATGAAGGAACAGTGTGCTGATTAGAAAGGAACGATACAATTTTAATTCCAGAAGGAAGAACTATAAAAATGTTGATTGAATTATGTGGAAACAGAGTTCAAAATAATTATGACCTCAGCATCTTTTGTGAAATCCCAGATATTGCCACTGTGGTACAGAATCCAAATGAACGGCATGGCATCTCTGTTGCCATTATATCTAGTGTCGTCGTGAATATATGTCCCCACTAGCCACATGCTTCTGATAAAATACAATCAATGGAGTGAAGAAAAATCTCTTTTAATTTATCTGACCAAATTACAAAGCAAATGGAAAATACGTGAAGGCTCCTTCTAAGGTGAGTTAGCATTTTTTTAAGATGAGTGTAATGAATTCTGTGCACTATTTACACATAATACATTTGTCGATACCTATATATACACATCTGCATATGTGTATCTATCTCTAAGTATCTACATGGTTATAATTAGATAGATATAGGCAGATACACATATACACATATGTCTAGTGTACAGTCTGCATACAGCAGCAATAGATTACATAATATATGTACACATGTGTGTTGATGTATACACACATATACAACCTTTCTCAGGAATCTGTTTCTAGTGGCCTGTCAAAATTAATATTTTAGTAGCAAACCAAACAATATGTCACTGAAACTGTCAAGTAAAAGAAATGAAGAAAAAGAAACTTATTCTTTTAGTTACTAAGTTCATCTTATACTTTTCAAACTTTGAACTGTATCTACACAGATAATTACACAGACAAAAATATCTTTACTAAGCTAATATGCACTAGATTACTGTTGTTAAGAAGAATCAGTGCATTTTTAATACAACACTTTACAGTTAGGAGAATAACTTATAGAAGATGACCCTTTCCATCGATAGCAATTAACACTATTGACTAAATCCTAAAGCAACGCTTTAAAATGTGAAAGCTCAGTATACGGAAACAAAAGCAAGTTTCGAATGGGAGGAGCAAGTTTTGGAGGAACAGGCAAGCATCAAATGATTTTTTTTCCTATGTGAAGATATCCTCAAAATGAACACAGTACAATGAGAGACACAACAGAAACTCTAATTTTTTCTGACATAAGGTTTGTAGATCCAGTCTGGCAATAACTCCTGAAAAATAAGGTAAAAATTACCAAAAAGAAATTTTAAGAAAAAAAAAACAATTATTACTTATAAGGTCTGCAAGTTTCTAGTTCTGTTTAAAAACATGTATGTACAAATCATGGTGATGGGAAGAAAGTTCAGGAAATGCAGGGGGAAATTGATACCTGAAATTAATATCTGAAATACTACATTGGTCAAAATACATGCTGAGTATTTCACATCATTGTGTAGAAAAACTTGACAAACATCTGCAAAAACTTACACGATTAAATAATGTCCTAAATCACATTGAACTCACTGGTATTTTTCCACGTTATACCCAATAAGAATAAGCTTCTCATTTTCCCATTTGTTTATTGAACCAGAAAATTCAAATATGAAAATGAAATAAGTGAAACATAAATGAAATCAACATATTAAATATTGAGAATACATGGCATGTTTTGCAGAGCATGCCTATGTATTTTTCAAGGAAAAATAGTTAAAACTGAAATCAACAATACTTTTGAAAATATGTCTAATATTTGATAACCAATAAGCAAGGAAAAATGTCAAATAACCTGTCAAAAATATATCAGAATGAAAATTAAAATGAATCATTATATTACCTTTTTACCATGCTCACAATTAACCATTTTGACAAGAGGAAGAAACAAACAATACAGAAAATGTTTAATTTTAAATCATTGTGTCAAAGAATGAGAAAGATCTTGAATCAATAGCTGAAAATTAGAAAAAGCAGAACAAAAGAATTGCTAGGTTAATAAAAGGAAAGACGTAACAAAAATAACAGCAAACTCAAAAAATTATAATAAATGAAAAATGGTATTTCCATGATAATAAGTAGCAAGGTGACATAGGAAAATATGCATTTGGATAAGGGCAGGTCTTAGGTCCTTGATCGTTGTTAACTAAAAATATATGTTCATACAGATATTTTTCCATAGAAGTATTCAATTTGAAGGCTTCTTCCCATAATCTAACAAAAGAAAGAGACAGGAAAAAAGAGGAGGGAGAGAGGAAGAGAGGAAACTTTTAAGTGAATCTTGGGAGCAATATTTTATTCCTTAACTTATCACTTTCGTTATAAACAAATCCAGATTGAAAGTTTTTGGAGAGTGTTACTCAAACCCATGAGGAACAGGAGGCAACGGACCTTGAGAGCCCCTGAGAGCTGCCTTCCTCCCTCTGCCTTCCGCTGTCAGCTCTCAGTGATTCGCTCGCCCCTACACACAGAATGCACTTGCTCTCCTTCCGTTTCCGGAATGTATAAGTGTGGCTTTTGCCTTGAGCATCAACCTTCCAAAGCGCCCCTTTTCCTGTTATCGCCTTTCTGTTTCTATGGTTTGAGTCTCACAGATGTGAGATCGAGGTATTGGTCTTGCAATATCTGACCAATTTTACTCAACACAAAGTCTTCCAAGTTCATTCATGATGGCGCAAGTGATAAGATTATTTTAATGGCTGAGGAATATTTCATATTTTACAAATACTGTATTTTATTTTCTGAGGAATACTTAGATGAATTTCATTCTTGGACCATTAGGAGTAGTTATGGTAAGCATGAAAGTGCAGATCCTCCTTTAACATACTTATTTGTGCTGATGTGGACACAGGACAGTAGAGGAATTGGCGGGTCACACAGGAGTTCCATTTTTATTCTGTTTCAGAAGCCTCCACGCTATGGTCCAGAATGGCTGTGCTGAGTTAAACTCGCACTAGCAGCAGATCCGTGGCTATTCTCCCATCTCTCTAACGCTCGATATTTTTCCCCTCTTTGGCAGCCACCACCTAAATTAATGTGAGGTGATAATCTCATGGTGTTAATAACTCTTGCGACTAGCCAGGTTATGTTAAGATGTTAGACCTAAGCTCTTTAATTAATCTATAAAACAAACAACAGAATTTAAAATAGGTTAAAATATGAGTAAAATTAAAAAAGAGACAATTTTTCAGATCACAAAACCCTATTCTAAATTGTTACATACTTTACAATATTCACACTAAAATGATTAAGTAAAATTCTGCTAGTCCTTTTGAAAAGAGAAGGAACTCCACAGAGTGATTGGGGAAATGCAAAAAGATTTACATATTTTATAAAAATAGTTTTTGGCAATTCCTGAATCAGCAACACCGCAACTAGGATAAGATATAGCGATGTCACTTCAAAGTGTTTCCTCAACAGCTACATACTATTTCTTTACGTAAATGTAATGAAAATAATATTTGGAACTGCATGATCCACTATAGTTAAAAGCTGGCAAGTCTCCAAAATTCATCAGAGGAAATGAATATACAAAATTAGTACACATAATTTGTTTACCAAATTGGCACAATTTACTTTACATTGAAATAATATACAGCATTAAAAGTTAATAAGCTACTAATGTAAGAGAAAAGGGAAATTCCATATGAAAATTTTTTCATGTGAGAAAGCAGACCTTGAAGAATTTGTACCTGTGGATCTCAAAATACTTTTTCAAAGGCCTTCAGAAAGTCTGTATCCTAATTTTTAAAATATTTAAATATCATTCATTAGACAAAGTACATAATTTACAATTAAGAAGATACAATTTTTGTTAAATATAATTTCATTATAGTTTGATAAATGATTTTAGAAAAAGAAATTTTTAATAAAACATAGATATATAATTTAGCAAATAGTAAAAATACTAAACATTTGGAAAACAGTCATGTGACAATCATATGCAGTATACTAACGTGTATAATAGAAGCTTATTGTATAGGAACTAATGTAATCTCAAACACACACACACACACACACACACACACACACACACACACAATCCAAAAAAGATAACACAAGTTAAAGAGAGAATTAACATGTTAATAAATTTTATTATAAATCTAAACATATCAAAAATAATAAATTATAAAAACCATAAAAATTAATAATTCAAGGTCACACTACATAAAATAATCCACCTATATGAAGAAATTTTATAAAGGATATGGCAAAAACAAAAGAACAGTGTTGGAAGCATAGCTCAGTCATTAAAGCATTTACCTTGCAAGCCCAGAGTTTGAGTCCCCAGCACTACATAAACGGGAGATGGTGGCACACACCTGTAATTCCAGAGCTTGATAGTCTAGTAGGCTGAGGCAGGAATATTGCTGTGCATTTAAAACCAACTTGAACTATAGAATACAGTGATTTCAAGAAAAGCCTAGACTACAGAGCAAAGTCCTATCTCAAAAACCAAACAAACCAAAGAAACATAAATACAGTATAGTACAAATAAACTCATAAAGAATTTAAAATCTCAGTTTATGCTTGGTCTGCCAAGTACACTAAAATAAACTTATGAATGAAGATTTAAATAAATGTATGCTTACAGTTAAAGTGTTACAGTAAAAGACAGTTATTTGTCATCTTATCCTTTGTTATTAAAATATTTTAATGAGTTTTTATAAAAATTTTCAATGAAAATTAAAACCTAGTATTTTTAAGATATATCTCATGTTTGTAATTTTATAAGTGACCTAAATTTTAAGCTATATGCTTTTACATTTTGAATTAATAATGTTTAAGACTCAAAAACTATTGCAAGCATAATTCTATGGATATCCATATTTGTTGTCCCATCTCAGGACATAACAATATTTGATACTTACAGATTAAAAAAGAGAGAGAGAAAGAGAGATTTAATTTAATTCATGATACAGGAGGGTTCAATCAATGGAATACTGGTTTCAAGACAAGAATAATATGGTACATTAGTATTTGCATAAAAATGACGTTTAATTCATGGTAGTTGAAAAGCAGAGATGAGGCTCAGAGCCAGAGAACAAGGCGACAGTGACCAGACGGATACCTAGAGACTACACCCAGACACACCATGAGGTGTGTGTTATACCAATTTCCTGGGTAAATCTGAAAGCCAATCAAGTTAACACTCTAGCCTAAGCACCACAGTTTTTTATCCTGGGCTTTCATTGAAAATTGTTCACAAGTAAATACATAACCCATCCTGAGTGGATTTTATCCCTTTTGGAATCTACTTTCACAGTGACAATATCAAATGATCAGAGCAGCATGTCAAATTTGTCCAAGGTAATTTATTCTTCAATTCTGAGAATAGGATTCTGAAAATACATAAAAACTGTTACGATATAGTAACATCCCACCAATTACCCCTAGGTCATAGATTGATATAAAATATTAAAGAGTGTATTGGATTTATTCATGAAGCAAGTGTAAAATGAATGCTTTAATTTTGATAGGCGCATAGGCACATTGGATTTACCAAGGTCAGATTAGGGAAAGGTCCTGTTGGCATTGTACACTGTTTCATCTTGCAGTATAAAAGCACATATAGCATTCTTCTCATACTGGTACAACTCTGGTCCTGGAAAAAAAAGCATTTGCTTTTCAGAGACTTTTCTTCGTGCTTATATGTATAGCATATACAAACACATACATACTAGTTAAGTCTAGTCATGAATCTAACTTTCTAAAAGAACTGTACTAATGATATGGAATTAAAATGCCAAGGATCATCATGCATACATTATGAAAATTATTGCCACATAATGATATATCACTTGAGAAATGTTGAAAATAAACATTACTCTAGATGAACACATAGCAATATATCCTAAAATGTGAGAAAAAGTGATATCATTTTCCCAGAAATATGATAGTAATGGTAAAATATAAAAAGTATATGCATAGATATCTATCATAGCCATATTAATAAATATAGAATTAATATTTCATATTATCATTGCCAAGCATGAGGTATCATTGAGGCATACTGAGTTTTAAAGTTGAGGCACATGGAGCAGGAGATCAAAATATTTATTTGAGCCAACATAAGAACTATCATACTTGGGGAAGGGAATCTTGTCCCTTAAAATCAGCATTCCCTTAACAGTGTCCATGAGTCTGGATAATTCTAGATTTTTTTTTTAAAAATCGCTTTTCTGTCACTGACTAAGATCAAGTGTAGTTTCTGTCCTTATCAGCTTAATATGTAAAAATATCCTGTATTTCATAACAATGTATTAAGGGGATTAAAAGAAAAGGGAATGAAGAGGATTTAATAGCAAACTAGATGCTGTTTTTCCTTTAACTGACATGAACACAGAATGTAGAGAAGGTCCACTGACGTTCTATACTCTACGTAAAAATAGTGATAAAAAATAAGCACATTTCTTGTGGTTTTTTTATCATTCTATTTGTGATTTGAAGAAGTCCTCTGAAAACCACTTTGCTGGGTCATTCAGAGCTAGGTTACTGTAGCATTATGCCTCATAATTATCCAAGTTAAGGAAACTTGAAACTTCATTTCAATTTTTTTGTGGGTGATATTTTACATTTTTCTCAATGTTATGTTAATTATATATATAGTCTATATTGTATATACAAAAATGAAGAAATTTAAATTTAAAATCAGTTAATTGCACTAATTAAAAAAACACTAGAGTATCATTTTGTTATGTTTACAAAACATACACAGACCATGCAAAGACTTTATAGTTTTAATTTTAATAGCATAACAAGTCTGATCATTTTTCCCCATGAGTGCATCTCATTAGTTCTTTTTAAATCTTCTTATTTAAATATAAAGTACTTGAAAGCATACCATAGTCTTATAACCTCAATTTATAAAATCAAGTATTTCCATTGTCAAAACCATAAAATATGAAGCATTTTCTTTGTATGATAGATATTTTTACACAAAAGTTAAAGAAGTACTTAAGAGAAAATGAAATATCACTTTCTTGATCTCAGTCAATATTAAATCAGGATATAACACCTGCTTGACATTGCTCAAGCTTGCAAATCTAGTGTTATTTGACTTTATAGAACAAGCCAGGACTGGTTGTAACTGACAAGGTTTTAATTGGTTTAGTTTCATGACCCTGTGCCTATTACTCAAAAGTGTTGCTTTTAAAAAATTGTACCAGTAAAATATTGGCACGGCTTCCAGTTCATTTACTTTCTGTCATTGGAGCGACATGGAAGTGAAACAATAGAGCGCTAGTCTCACAGCAAAGCACTTAACGGCAGAGGTTGAATAGCCATACTAAAACAATAATCTGTTTTATTTTACATTGATAAATGTAAATCAGGAAAACTATATGTTCAGCAAATGTAAAGAAAGCTTTGATTTCTGCCAATATTAAAGGAAATTAAAACCTGAGTGCCATTTGATGTAATTAATTGTGGTCTAAAAATATCTCATTGCTTTAACATAAAATAACATAGTAGCATCTATTTCTGAAAAGGGCAGTTGCTATAATTACTGAGTGCATGCTTAATAAATATTTTTAAAGAGAAAGATAAGCATACCCAAGCTTTCTGAATATAATAAAATTTGGAAATAGGTGATTAAACTGGACACATAAGCTAGTGTATCCAAGTACATCTATCTGTGAAAATTCTATACACAAAGACTAAAGTGTGTTTGTGTGTACATGTGTTTGTATGTGGGTATGTACATGTGCATATACAGGTGCATGAGCTTGTGTGAGTTTGTGATTTTATATTTCTGGAGAATATTGTCTAACATCCCATTGTCACGTCACTTATCGGACAGAACCCTGCCCTGTGGCACCTGTTACAAATATCTCCTCAGCACAACCAAATTTCTCTTCCTTCATTCAACAATGTTTCCCATTATTCCTTGGGGAATATGTGAATTTTATATATCTTGAGTCATTAACTACACTGATACTTCACTACAGAAACTTCTGAGAACAAAGACCGCTGTTCACGTCAGTTTTGATATCTTTGTAAATAATTTTGGAATATATTAAAATGTATACTCTATATTTACAGTAATTTATGTAACAAATACTTGCATATAAATCAATATATTTCCCACTTGCAAAGAAAAAAATTGAAATATGGTCTTATGATTTGCCATGAGCAAATAAACTAAAACAGACACCAATGTTATTGCTGGTAACAAATGTGGATATTAATATATATATATATATATATATATATATATATATGCAGAGCCCATTTTTATATAAAACATTTTATATTACCCCTAGAAACATTAAATTTGATAAATATTTAATCAACATAAAAGTGGAACTTTAAGGTGGCATTACTAATTTGAAGATTACTGTCACATTTCCTGTACAAAATAATTTTGAAATATGCTTCATTCTCAAAAAAACAAGTACATTTCCCTGCAGCTGATATTTGAACATCATTATTAGATGATTTGAATTCAAATATCATTAGAATGTGAAGTTGGCATTCTAAACAAAAACATAAAGTTCACTATAAAAATGTGCATTTGCAAAAATATCCTTGACTCGACACTATGGTCTCTCATTCCAAAACAATTCAGGATCACTGGAATGTTCACACACACACACACACACACACAAAAATTGAGTGAATTATTATATTTCCCCAACACTAGACACAAAATAATTGAGAGCAGATTTGTGTGAGAATGTGTCAGTAAACATTCTCATCAACATAAAATTGGACAAGCCACATGCTGAAGTTACATTAAAAGGAAAACTGAAGAGCGCATCCATAGGAAGATTGTGATGAGCACAGGTGGAAGGGCGGGCTGACCGCTTTCCCGGCCGTACCTGCTCTGGAATGCATGAACGCACATCCCCAGAATATCTGTACTATACTGAGCATTTTGTGGTGGCTGCCAAAATCTACAGATTCTCCTCTTAAGATAAAGTGAAAAGTACAGCCAGAACTGGAGGTCATAACAGAACAATACCGTGGAAGTACCAGATCCATAATTTCGTTAACTAAACTCTATTATCTGTGAGAAACCACAAGTTCTAAATTTAAAATCAGCTGCGCGAGCCAGGACTTGAGGTCGATGGCCAATAGCCCAGGAAAGGGAGCCACGAGGGACTGCAAGCTTCTCTCCCACTGTTAATTACAATCTTTGAGCTGGTCCCCTTTGGTTCAAAGTACAAAAACTCAGTCAGGACTGTGTTGTGCCCAGATGGTTGAACGATTGACTGGCACCCATTCTGGTGCCAGATTGGCTCATCCGGCTACTTTCAGGTCCAGGTCTTTTTTGAAGTAGAGCATTGTATATGGGGAAAAAGATTATATCACAACATGAAAAATAAAATATTTGTAATACCTAGTAAAGGTCAGACAGAAAACTTTGGAAATAGCTTATTACTCAAACAATTAAATACACTTTAAATACAGATTTTTTTAAGCACAATGGAATGTAAAAAAGAAATACGTATGTGTGTATAGTTAAATCTACATTATAATATTTTTGTGTCTAATATCAAACAAATTGCAATTATCTTTGGGAATTCTTACTTTAATAAAATGATAATAAATGATAAATAAGTGATTAGTTTACCACACAGGAATATTTCTTTCTTAATGTAAAACATATTGTGAAATAAATATTGATAGGCTAGGTAATTGTACAGATTTTTAATTAATATATTAATTTTAATGTATTTTCAGTGATTGCCATATTTTTCATCTAACTTCTCAAAGCTGAGTACAACAGTTTCAGGAAATATATCAGCATGCTATTATGAATGTTCTAGTAGTAGTTTTTTATTTACAATAGAAGATTTTGAATATTATATTTGTACTCAATTTGCTCAGCACATGAGTCAGATTTGAAAATCATAATTTTCGCCAGTCAAAACACTCTCCCTTTTTCCCAATATAATTCATCCACATAGTTTCTGGGAAATTACTGATGAGATAAAAACAATTGTAAAATTATGTTAAATATAATGGCAGTAGAATATTGTTACTCTTTTCTTAATAATATTATAGGAATTACATGCTGTTCAGCTATATTTTTATTTCTGACTTCAAGAAGTGATGGAAGGATTAATTTGCTAAACTTGCCATTCTGCAATGGATACATGTATCACAACATTACATTGTACAACATAAAGATGCATAATGATTATTTTGATTAAAAATCAAACCAAAAAAGAATAGCATAAGTATTGTATATTTCATAAAATTTTATTTAATTTCCCAGTTAAAGTTATACTTTTATTTATTTGCGATGTAGTATATTCTATTAGTATTTAAATGTCACTCAAAAATTATCTTTTTCCTGTCATTTTCCCGAGATGCTAAATTTAATCCTATATAAAGCATCTGTAATATGAATTAAAATTCTTTCTGTCTGTTCTGCCCATTTCCTATTTTGTTTCTTTCTGAAACAGGATTATAGGAAAAAATATTTTCAGTATTTTAATAAGTATTTGCAAATTATGTGGTAAACACTTTTAATCACATTCACAGGTCAGTTTTTAACAGAAAAACTTGACTTACTTTTTTATATCAACTACCTTGATGCCAACTTACACTGTTTCCTTATTCCAACTAAATTATATTATTTTAACGTAATTTTAAATTTCAGACATCTTTTAAAAATAGTCTTTTGAAATATAAGATTGAGTCAAGAAAAAAAAAACGATATACAAATAAAATAATGGTCTGCAACTTTAAAATCAGAGCTTTATGTTCCTTCTTGATGTTATCTAGTTCCCTTTCTGTTTTGTTTTTTTCCAGTAACATAATCTGTCAAAATACTATTTTTGTGCTTAAATGAAAGAGATGTATGCCAATGATGATCAGACCAATCTAAATCCTGAACTGTGAGAATTGAAAATGGGCACATATATGAAAATATGATGGTGATTCTCAGAAATATTATATGATATCCCATTTTGGCCATCGAATGCATTTTATACTTTATGCAACATGTATGGAATAAAAAAGAGAAATAAGACATAAGCATCAAGCTTATATATGAGTGTAAAAGGAGAAGCATTTAAAAAGTTTCCAGCATATTAGACAAACTATCTTTCATGAATAAAATATGAATTATTTCACAGAGGTTTCCAACATATACAGATGAACATTTATTTTAAGATGAAGTGCCAAGTACAGTTTTAATATTTGTCTTTCACTAATAGAAATCACTAATGGTAAGTCAGTTTATGAATATAGAAAAATTTATGGTGTTAATGACTACCAATATTTCTCATGAAATTTCTCATTTTTTTCAAATAACCAAACTGCATTACAAAAGAATCTTTTTAAAGCAAGGCATACATAATTCAAAAGTATTGGAGGACTAGCAAAGAGGTTAGATTCCTTACCTAACAAGAACAAGGCCCTGAATTCAGGTCCCCGGAAGCATATAAACCAGATGTGGTGAAGCATACCTATAATCCAGAGCTGTGCAGGCAGAGGCAAGAGAATTGCTGTAGTTAATGCAATTCTAGAGGGCAGCATCGTCTGCTACATAGTGAGCTCAGGACTAGCTTGGATTATGGAATGAGACCCTGTATATAAGCACAGTCTAATCTAACGTGAAGGTCATGGAGAATGGCTACTATTAGGGGTTGGAGGAATGTCTCAGCATTTAAAAAGCATGCGTTGAAAGCCCTGAATTCAATCCCCTGGCACCTGGTAAAGTCAGGCATGGTAATGCTACAATCCCAGCACTCTGGAGATTGAGGGAAGAGGATTGCTGTGAGTTCAAGGCCAGCCTGGACTACCCAATGAGTTCAGGACAAGCCTGGACTACAGAGAGAGACCCTGTCCCCCCAAAAAAAGAAAAAAGAAAAAGAAAAAAAAAACCCTAAGATTATAGAAGGTTGCTGTTGTTTAAATATGGTTTGAGTGTTCTCCAATGCATAAAATGCTGAATTTTAATCCTAGTTTTGATATATTAATGGGGTATAAGCAATGAAATTGTGGTGTTTAGAGTACTTTAGAGAAGTGATGAGATTTATTTATTTATTTATTTATTTTTGAGTCTTGCTCTGCCACCCAGGTTGGTCCTGAACACACTATAGAGTCCAGGCTGGCTTTGAACTAAAGGAAATCTTCCTGCCTCAGTCTCCCAAATGCCAGAATTATAGGTGTGCACCATCACACCCAACCCAATGTGGTGCTGAAGAATCAAACTCTGGGCTTTCAGCTTGCTAGGCAAGCACTTTAACTGCTGAGCTGTCCCTCCAGCCCCAATTAGGATTAGGTGAAATCATTAAGGTGAGATCTCTCATGATTGAATGCAGATGGCATTAGACGAGGAAAAGAAACCACACACACTTGTCTTTAGTCGCACTGTTATATTCTTTGCCACACTGGGACTCTGCTAACGGGAAGATCATCAATAGACATATCCTCTCAATCTTGAACATCCAGAACCCTGATTCAAAATAAATCTCTATAACTAACCCACACTATTGTCATATTCACAATACAGAATGGAATAATGCAGAAGATTGGTACTATGAAAATAGTACCTGAAAATGTTGAAGCGTCTTTTGAATTAGGTAACTGGTGAAGGTAAGAAGTTGGAGAAGCAGGTTAATATAAGCACCACGTGCTTTAAGCAGGGAATTGCTGGCAATTAACACAAGGGATCAAAAAATAATGAGACTAGGGAACTAGTCTCCCTGGGGAATAAAAGATTCTAGTAGAAATTGGACATTCTTGATATGCCTGAGAGATAAACAGACTCACGTTGAATCTATGCATTAAGGTGTTGTAGATGACAAACATTAAAGTTGGTAGTCTAATTTATTTGATAGAGGAGCATTCACCTGTGGTTCGGGGGTACTATAGTTAGTCTTGAGTTAGATCTTTAGCGAGACTAAGGTGCAAAAAGAAGAAAAGTAGAAAGATTTAAAAAATTTGTAGCTTCACTTAGAAAGCAGTGAAGAAAAAACTTGTATCAGGAAACAATTTTTAAAAAGATTAGCATGGATAAAAAGAAGCCAGTCGCTTTGATCAAAAATTCTTTGTGGCTGTGATTCATCACAGGCCAGAGAACTTTCAGAGCAAAAGTGGGCGATGGATTTCTGAGTTCTCATAATGGGATCCCTCTCTAAGTCCAGGGCCACCTCGGGATTTTTGGCTTTCTAGCAAAAAGCCCTATAGTTCCTGCAGCAGGATTCAAGCAAGCTCCACTATAGCTGACACTGGCAACAAGCCTTCGTGTCAGCATCAATATTAGGCCATGCCTAGTGAAGTCATTCATGACCAAGGGACCCCAGGCATTTTGCAATTTCCATAGAAAATCTCAGGCTGTATGTGTATCCGGACTCTGTTGTCTGTGATCAACAAAGCCAAGACAGTGAAGCTACCAAAGGCCTTGAGGGTCCAGCCTCTCTGAGTGCATTAAATGTCAGACTTGGAGCTTCTGGATGACACCGGTGACCTACGAGGTGCTAGATCTCAGATCTGATTACTCCTTTTACTTACATATTTCTCCATTTGGAATAAGATTGCTCAATACGTGACTATTCCATCACTGTATATTATAAGCAGATACCATGTTTTAATTTTACTGAACCAGAGCTAGGAAGAGGCTTCAGGCTTAGATGAGATTTAAGATAGTTGAGCTAAACACTACACCAAGTAAACTTTGAGACTATTTGAATGGCACAATTGAATTGTACATTTTGAGAACAACAGTCAATAGGTATAGATAGATAGACATGCATATGCATGTAATAGAAAGATAGCTCAGGCTGCCCTCAAACTCACAGCAACCTTCCTGCCCCAGCCACCCCCAGGAAGTGCTAAGAGTATAGGTGTGTGCCATAGTGCCGACTTTCTTGGTGCTGAGGAAACTAACTCAGGGCTTTATGGTTGCTAGGCAAATGCTTTAACTGCTGAGCTTTTCTTCCAGCTCCACAGGTGAAGTTTCTAATAATTATTTTTCCTAAATCAAATGAGACCATGCTATTATATGTTTATTTTCAGGTGAGAAAATTAATTACATTGTTAAAATGTGTCTACTTTTATTAAAAGAATATCAAGAAACTTGAAATATTTTCTTCTTAAAAAGATATTTTTGTTTACTGACACCTGCTGCAAGTCAATGACATATATTTACATTGAAATAATTAGATCTGACATGAATCTACAAGAAATACAACTGAGTCACATTGCAAGAGCCTTTAAGCTGGTTTAATAATTATTGAGATAGCTTTTGCTTGTCTTTATTACACAAAAAAATGATGAAACAAGTAAATACTTGGAAGCTTGCAAGATGATCATATATATAATTCAAATTTAAGATATTGAATTAAAGTAATTGTTGAAATGTTCATTTGATATGTCAACGCATTGAAACATAAAATTTAATTTTTATTTAAATGTCTCATTAATATACTTCAGCTATGTGTTTGCTTAAGTGCATTATGTTAGTATCTTTAATAGTAGTTCAAGTTATTTGGTTTCTCCTTACCTGTATCCGTTTATTTTTTAAGACAGATTTAAATTGTTAAAAGATAGACTAAATTTTTAAAAGAATCATATAGTTTGATATATAAAATAATTTTCTAGGTTCCTGCAGAATTTGATAGCATCTCCATAACAATAATTCACTTTAGAAACATTATATCATTTCCAATTATGAACTTCATGTCACAAAAAAATGATTTGGTTCCAGGAACTCTGACTTCTATTACATATTCAATTATTAAATATGGGTTGAAGTTTAATTAAATAAACTTAATTAAAATTAGATTAACCCTTTTCATAATGCGCTATCCAAGTTATAATAATTGAAGGGCAAAAGGGACTTTAACACCATCCTTAAGCAAGGAGAAACTTCAATGCTGCTTTTAATAAGATTGGATTATTAAAATTTAAAAGCACACATTTACAATTAAAAATATTCAAACTATTAATGTATATCTTTCAGAAGTTCAAAGTTTTATATGGCATTATGATTTTAGAAAATTCCTCATAGTTTAATTTTTGCCAAATAAAGAGAGTGCTCATGGTTTCAGGTGTGACCACTGAAATCACAATTACACAGACTTCAATATTAATTTCTTATTCCAATTGTCAGATATGTAGCCCTTGCATAGAATGACTCAGTGCTGTTTTTAATATTTCCTATCATCAAAATATCTATCTTTCTTGTTACATAATGAATTGTTAGATAAATAATTTAAATAATGAATTTTTGTTAAATAAATTTGCTGCTACTGCACTATTCAGATAACATTGTATTACTAAACTCATTAAAATGAAACGGCATTTTTCTATTTCACTTCATGGCTATTTTCACATTTACCTTTTAATGAGAAGGAATAATATGTACATATTAGGGATCAATTTTTTTAATTGGTTGTACCATAATAGAAAAGAAAAAGTCAAGGACAAATCAAGTCAGGCACACTCACATAGATATTAATATCCAAGATTTATAATGCATTGCACATTAGGAGTGATTTCTATTTTATTAACCTGAGAGAGAATGTCCAATGAATTAAAAGATTTCATTTTTCAATTTTAAGATTATTTTCTATGATCAAAAATAAAAGTCCAAGTTTTGCTAAATAGTCTTAACAAATAAAGGTATTTATTTTCACAAAATAGTCTATATTTAAATTTTTTCTTAAAGATCTCTTAGTTATTTGCGGTCTTCAAAAGGCAGAATTTGTAAATTTATTTAAAAAAAAAAACACAAAGGATGGACAGATACATGAAAAGATGGTCAACATCTCTAGCCATAAGACAGATGCAAATCAAAACAATGCTAAGATTCCATCTCACTCCAGAGGGAATGGCCTATATCAACAAGTCAAATAGCAATCAGTGCTGGTGAGGCTGTGAGGAAAAAGGAACTCTCTTACACTGCTGGTGGGAATGTAAACTACAACCACTCTGGAGAGCAGTATGGAGGTCTCTCAAAAGACAGGAAATAAATATCCCCTTTGATCTGGCAGCACCCCTCCTGGGAATATATCCAAAGGAGACCAAAACAACACACAGCAGAGATGTATATGTATACCCATGTTCATAGCACCTCAACTAACAATAGCTAAAATGTGGAAGTCACCAAAATACCCATCAACAGACCAGTGGATACACAAACTGGTATTTATACACACTGGAATACTATGCATCAATAAAGTCCAACAGTGTGGAGGCTTTTGCGGGCAAATGGAAGAAACTAGAGAACATCATGCTTAGTGAAGTGAGTCAGAAGCAGAAGATGAAACATTGAATGGTCTCTCTGATATGAGAGACCCAGATCACAACTATTATGGAACTTAAAGCAAAAAACGAAGTGAAATAGGGGGGTAGGAGAGAAATAGGGGAGAAGGGAGGGAGGGGAAGGTGGGGGAGGGACAGAAAGAGAGTGGGAAAGCCCTTGTATCCTTGGCAGGATGCGTATGTGCACAAAAAGCTCAACTCCATTGTAAACCTTAAATTTTGCATATATATATATATATATATATATATATATATATATATAT
>PVKB01003033.1:215000-229914 GCA_004027205.1 Ctenodactylus gundi | reverse complement strand
TCTTTCTCTTGGTCTACCTCGGGCCACATCCTCAGGGAAATTTCCATGCAAAATGCCTAAGTCCGAAGCAGATACTGTGTGGTGATTTCACAAAATGATGAAGGGATTTTATTGAATACTACATAGCAAATCCCTAATAAGATTTCACTGATTCCCTTCTTAAATTTCTTTCTTTAGCAATCATCTCATAACTTTTACTCTTTTTTTCTGTCACATAGCATTGAAAAAGTACTTTCTTTTCCTAAGCAATTCAATTCTAAAATTCAATTCCAATGCCTTAACAAATCAAAATATAAGAAAATAAAAATATGGACATTTAGCTACTTATCTCACCTTAAGTAGGTTTCCTAGGAAATCTCTCTAACTTTTTTTTTTTCTCAGTGGCTTATTTTATCATTTAACTATAATGGCTTTCTTTTTTTTCTTTGAAGAGCTAAATAATAATACTACAAAGAAAAAATTCCCCCATAAAGATAATAAGTCTCCTATATGTTACTCAGTAGATGGAATGAAAATTATATAGAATCAGGGATACAAATTTGGGTTGTTAAAGATAAATAAAGCTAGACACAATTTAAAGTGGCAAGGACAGATTTTGATCAGTAATATGATATTGCAAAAGGGATGAGGGTCCGTCCTGAAGTAAACCGAACTTCATCTTGTGTATCAGTAAGAAATTCAAAGGGAGAAGATAGAATTAGAAGTATGAGGGAGAAACAGAGCTCCGAGAAGTCAGGGTAATGAAAATGGTGAAGGTGGCTCAGCGTAAATGCAGTTAGGATCATCGCGTCAACTTCTTGGCAATGTTCAAAATAGGATTCCATCCTTTCCACAGAGAATGGGAGATAGACAGCTTGTCCTTCCTGATTACATTTCAAAAAGAATGGCCTTCAACTCCTTGAGAAACATTACTCTGAGTTGTAAAGGATATGTGGATGTCTCCGAAAAACCCAGAAATAAATGCCCTGTTTAATACATAATACAGGAACGGAAGGTCAAGTGCTTGCCAATAGAAACTGGCTAGACCAAACAGTAAGTTCCTTTGGCAGTCTTAAGTTTTCTCAGACAGGTACCTTCAGGGGGCTTGGGCAGGCAGCCTTAAAGGTTTTGGAAGCTATGTTAGAAATTAAGTCATTTAATGTATATGGAAGGGTACATTTATTTCTACTGAATGTCTGTGGTATTTATAGGGCAAGATCTAAGTCTAACCAAGAAGAAGGTTGTTAAGTATCTGGCTAGAGTGGGTTACAGAGAGAACTTTTATCAGAGGTCATCACGATGGAGTTTATCGTTGGAGTAAAGATGTACTCATCATGGGGAACAGGCAGAGAGAATGGGAGTACAGGTATAGAGAGGAACAGAAAGGTGTGTAAATGATCATGAAAATTAAATGGGCAATATTACAGAAATAAGAAAATGAATGAAATACTGGGAATTGCAAATAAGTCACTAAGATGTAGGTGAAATGTGCTTAGAGGAGCAAAGAACCAAGGAAATTGGTATTAGATTAATTTGTTTTGCGTCTTTGTCACTCTTTAACCTTTCACTTTCTAAAGACAAACTGAAAATATATTAAAAGAATAATTTATATTTGGGGAGTTATGATGTCTGTTACCAAGAGTTCTAACATTGGAAACTGATAGGAAGAGGGATGAGATTAAAATATTAACATTTCCTATTCTTTTGTAGGCTAGCTAACATAACCTGAGCATGATATTTAATTGTATAACCGAAGGCAGATCAGGTGCTTAAGAACCGAGATACAGAGTTTAAATTCAGTGGCAATAATCATACTAACAACTGAGAAGGAACAGGACAGGGGAGGATAGCCCAGCAGAAAGGAGGAGGAGGAGTTACTAGTGGTGGTTCGTGTTGAGCAGAGAAACTCCCATCTGCAAGGTACAATGAGGAGGAACGAACACCAGGTTTGTTAATGGACTTTTAAGTTGTCAAGATGAATGGGAATAGAGACAAAGAGAGAAAATAGATCTTAAAAACTTGTTCAGAGATGAATGTAGAAGTAAACTGGATTTATGTAGATCCAAATAATTTAATATTAAACAGTAGATAAAATTAACAAGTATTGTAATCACAATTTCTATATGACTAAAATAAAAGAAAGACAAGCTTATTCAGAAAAGCCAGATACGTCTCCTCATATTTTATCTCAAAATTCCTTTATCTTCTCTGAATTCCTTTATATTTTAAACTTTGTACCATATAATTTGGCAGTTGATTCATATCCTGGTATTCAAAAAACAGTGTTTTTATTTTTTTTTCTTTGAAGAACTTAAGATACTATCTTTTGTACATATTATTTTCAAAAGGCTGTACACACACAGTCAATAAATATTTCTCACTCTAATTGCCTGTAATTAAAATAATTTCAGGGAATTTATCACTGACTTCATGTTGTTTTAAGCATTAGCAAATCGTTTGCATTTACACACATTCCACGCCACTTAAACATTTTAAATGTTAAATTTATTTATTTAAAATACATTTCAATACACAATCTTCTAAAAGCCTTTAATTTTTTGTGAGTATTAATGAGAACTATTGTGGTAGAGTTGAACATATAAATTTCATACATTTCTTATTGTTATTTTTATTTGTAGGCCAAATGATTCTCCTTTTTGTATTGTGATGTATGAATATTGAATATATATATATATATATATAATTTTTATGTAATAAGTTACATACTTGTACGTTACTAACATAAAATTCATAAAATATATGGTTTTTATAAAGCAGAACATTTTTCTAATATCCAGTTGAAATTCTTAACACTTTTTCTTACAGAGTTGACTGTCTAAGCACATTGCTTTTTTCACAGCAATTAAGCATTTCTGTCCATCTCTCATATTTTTTTCAATTTTCACTACTAATCTCCATCTTTCTATGAAAAGCTTGACCAGAGGGAATCAAGTCTCTTTCTGTGATCAGCACCATCTGGAAGTGACTATGACTATTTTCCTTGTTACAACTGTTCCGTTTCTTAATTCTTGATAGTGACTTTTGTTGCTGACTTTACTCTTTCTCTGTCTGTCTGTCTCTTTCATGCGATGTTATAAAAATGACATTTTCTAGCACTTTAGTTTTTCCAATAGTCCAAGCATTTATCCAACTAAAAGATCATCGAATGCTTATAGTATCAATTTACAAATTATACAAAGTCTCAGACAGTACGTGGCTCAAAGAGTCAGGCTTCTTCTGAGGAATGAGGAACAGCTAAGTCAGAAAGAAGCTTCATACAATAAAACAGGAGTCATGTACTTATGAACATAGAGTGCAGACTTAGAGTTCAAAAACCCATTCGTAAAATGTTATTTTGCTAATATTCTACACATGTAAAAAGAGAATGCTAATTTATCAAGCATATATACAAAGAAGGAATGACACTTGGTAATATTTTTTGAGACAGGGTGTTGCTCTGTAGCCCGGCATTGCTAATCTTAAATGGCTATAGCCTTATGTAGTGCAATAAAAAATAATAATGTGTGTGTGTGTGTGTGTGTGTGTGTATATATATATATATATATATATATATATATATATATATATATCGCTTATTCTGTGCTTGTCACAACTCTAAACATTTGCTTTATGTTAATTGGTCTAATCATTGTAAAAATTATAATTTTCGATGATAAATATATCAAAGAAAATAGCCCAAAATATCAAAATAACAAATAAATTTGTCGACAGTCACATGGCTAGTAAGGTGCTAGCACAAGGATTCAAAGCCATCGCTTCAGCACAGAGTTTGTGGGCTTATTAATTTCTGTGCTTCTGAATATAGGTCTTTAGCGCTTAAGAATAAAATTATAAATATACAGATCTTACCTAAAAGGATGAAAGTTCGGACTTATTTATTCAAAATTCATTTCAATAGTTTGGTACATGCCTGGGGCTCTGCCCAGTGTGGGGGATGTGCAACAACCACCGCCCATTCTTACTCCTCACTTCGGTTCTGTGGGGGGAGATACATAAAAGCAGTATGAACAACATGCACGATTCTAATAGATCATGAAATAAAAAAGAGGAGTTAGAAAGAAAAATGAATAGTTTAGAGCCAAAAATGTCAGAAATATGGAAGGAAATGGTAGAGAAAGCAGTGTCAGTTAAGCACAGAAAACTCACCTTACATCTTTAGACATAAGCACCTACAGAAAGGTTTGAATGGTCAGAGCCAAATAAGACAGAAAAGGACACTGAGATGAGATTGGAGGAGGAGGTGGGGCCTAACCAAACTGGTTCCCACAGGTGATGGCTCACCATTGAAGGACCATAAGCAGAATGGGGGATTACGAGGCTTTCTAGTCGTCTGCAGTGGCTCTCCGTGTGGAGAGTTGCCGGATTCACCACGGAGGACACTTGAGAGACTGTTTTGGGAAAGATGCTCACTAAGAGCTGATAATAATGACAATGGAAATGGAGAAAAATAAAATATTTAGGATATGTTTCTATGAATAAAATTAAAAGCATTTACTGACGGGGTATAAGCAAAAGATGAAGAAAGGATTCAAAATTGGTCACTGGCTTTCTGGTGTCAGTAACTAGATGTCACCTGTTTACTTAGGAAATTAATGTGAAAAACTTGAACATTTTTTATTTTATTGAGACATCATTGACATGATGAAAAATACATTAGTCTATGATTGCATACATGAATAAAAGTTAAATTAGAATTATATACTAGAAATAAAATCATGTAGATAATAGACAATGGAATGGGAATAAAGAAAATCACATTTGGGAAAGAATAGGGACACGGGACAGCCATAAATGAAGGTTGGTTGGGGAGTTTTACCCATGAATTTTGTGTAGAAGACATCAGGTAGATGAGAAAAAGCCTGCCACAACCAAAGATGCAAACAGAAGGACTCCTGAGAGATTTTTCAAGAAAAAGGACGACTGTGAGCAGTGGTTAAGTGCCTTGAGAAGAAGAAAATTTCAGTGTATTTCTAAATTAAAAATCAAAAATTATCTTAACATACTAATTAATATATTAATATATTTAAATAAAAATAGTTTTAATGTGGTTGCTGAGGAAAAACTCAGACATCAGAGTACTGAAGTTGAATGAGAAGAACAGAATATGCAATGACATTTTTTAGAAGAACACCAACAAGAGAAATGATGAAGGAAACCAGACACGGTGGCACACTCCTACAATCCTACAATCCTCTGGAATGCTGAGCCCAGTCTGTCAACTGAACAATTTGATGAGACACTTTCTCAAAACAAAAAATAAAAATGGAGGTGACTAGGAACGTAGATCAGTGCCAAGGCTCCAGCTGCGATGACAAGTACCATACAAACATACACACACACACACACACACACACACACACACACAGAGAGAGAGAGAGAGAGAGAGAGAGAGAGAGAGTAGGAGTAGCTGGAGTAGCTTGAAAGCAGAAAGGACTAGTGTCAAGGGGCTGTACATTTACTTGTTCATTGTAAAGATGCTGCAATAAATTTGGGACCATTGTGATAGGAGACAAAATGGAAGAACCAATGTACTTGAGGAGAATAGAGATGGCAAAACAAAGAAGAACAGAAGTAGTGAATTTTCCTGTCACAGGGAGATAGTCACTTTCCTGTCTTAGTACGATGGGGTTGGAGATAAATGTGTACGTTTGTTGGAAAGCTGAGGGGAATGCTTCTGAGGATAAATTTTAATACAAAAAAGCTTAATTATTTTTAATCAAACTTATTTTTTTATAAAAATAAATGGAATGTTTTTCTAATATTAGTAAAAATGAGCAAGAATTATGTAATCAGAAAACTTTTATGACATTTATTCTTTAAATTTATTTTTCATACTGTAATTCCATTTTAATTCCTCTCTGAAATAGTTTTTTTTTGGCAATCTATAATTCGCTTAAATATTTGGATTATTTTTTGTTTCTTAAAGATTAATGTCTTAACTGTTAAACTCATTAGCTTCTGAGAATAAAATTCCAAATTATAAAGCAAATATCCATGCAAAATCATATTTGTATATGAAGTCTTTCACTGTCAAATTACTCCTAAGACCTGATTTATGTATACTTTATTTTTCCTTTTGATCCAACAAATCGTTTTTATCTCAAGAGGACGATTAAAATATAAGTAATGCTCTTAGAAAAAATAAGGCTTTGACATCTGAAAGCTAAGATGATTTACTTTTATTGTTGATGTTGTAAAATACTAAAAATTATCAATATGTACTTACTTTGTGTATTATACTAATTTAAAAGAATTATTCAATTTGAGCTACTTCTATGCAGCTTAAGGATATATGGAACGGGTCAGATTATTTACACATAATGATGCGGATAGAAGCAAATTCTGCATCTGCAAATGAATGATGAGCTCATATTGAGACACTTAAGACTGGTTAGCTTCAACGATCCAAGGATAGCCAGAGCGCCAAAAGATGTGAAGGGCCACATCTGCTCTGTGCCGTTCTGCGCTAGAAATCCACCAAGGGGGGTAAGTAACAAAGCTCAAGCTGACAGTTTTACTCCTGAGGGCAGCACAGAAGTGATAACACCGATTCAAGGCTTGAAATCAAGAACTAAGGGGATATTACTTTAAAAATTCTATCCATTAAAGAAGAATTAGATGACCTCCAATTCAGAAGCAATGCGACATAGGTGGAGAAAGGACTACTAGGGATGCTGGGTCAACGAGCTGAAGATTGAAAGCAGAGGACAGGATATGTCCTACTACACTTGCGCCTCGGAAGTCAACAGGAGATCTGTTTTTGACTGATTCAACTCAGAAGATAATTGTCCATTGTGGGATTGAGTCATGAAGAGATCAAAATCAAAATAGCAGCAGAAGCTGTGTATATTCGTGGCATCTAATTCACTCTAAAAACTAATTTAAATATGTATAATTGACAAATATACAATTGTATTCCCTTAAAATGACTATTTTTTTTTAAACCAAAGAATAGCTCATGTACTTGATACATTGTATTTCTGCTCAGAGCTCCAATGGCCTTGTGCTATTCATAGATTCCCCAAAGCCCTCATTAACGCGCCTCTCTCAAGTCTGTGTTTTGAGTTTTTTCTCATCTTCTGCATGATAAATGCCCACAATCTATGCTCTATTAAAATAATAGATAATAATAACACAAAATAAAGCTTCAATCATTAATTACTTAAGAAGTTATCCTCTAAAGAGCATTGTTTACAACAAATATTGAAGCCAAGAACATCCACAGAAGGCCTTAAATCAAGGAAACACATATTTAATAACAATTCCAGAAACTTGAAAGCACACCTGGGTGTTACTTTGAATAAGAAGACCTTGTCAATTTCTTTCACCTCACGCTATGGGATTATCATCTCTTCCAGCTGTTTCTTTGCAAATCTCTGTTGTGATTATTTTGCCTTTTGTGAATTCATTCAGAGAAGTGATAGTTCTTGATTTTCTCAGGGATTCTACTCCTTTCCCTACAGCAGTAATACCAAGACACAATGGCAATTATATTGAGGTATGTGTGGTGTAACATACTTTTCAGCTGAATCTGGACCCTTGCATGAAACGTAATTTTTGTTTTATACTAAGATTCAAAAAGCCACCAGATAAGCAAACAAACAAACAAATAAAAATATAGTCACTTAAAATCACCAAGCTCTATATGTCTGCTTCAATATTCTTTTTGGGGGCAAATTGGCCCTTGTTTTGGGAAACCAAACAAATTGTGTGATTAGGCTATGCTGTATAAAACAGACTCTCCTGCACTGTGGAATGTGTGTGAAGTTTTTGTTCAAAGGGATTAAATCTACTTTTGTTGATAGTAGAAGCATGTCAGTGTTATATCTCCACAAACAAGTTTGCTTTAGAAAGAAATTAATTTTAGTATGCAAAAATTAAAAGAACATAGGCACAAGAATGAAGATAGAAATGTTTCCCACTTAAAACCATTGAGCGGATTGCACCGTTTTTGTGAGGAATAGAGCACCTAAAATTAAGGGATTCACATTCAGGAAAGGTCACTTTTGCCTTCAGAACAGCCGAATTCTTGTGGTTAAAAGTGGCACCATTACATAGATGAACTCATCGGCACTTTCCTTCTTTTGAATGTACTCTACGTGATTATTTTTAAACGTGGTTTAACTATTCGGGGCTATTTCTTCATTGCTTAGCATTTTAATTCATTAGTTCCCACTCCGTGGATTCTCTATATTTTAAGGTATTAACTCAAAAATATTCATAACTACTTTTAGTTAATGTAAAACATTTCTTGTTTTAAAGTTTAGGATATAATGCAGATTTTTAATTTGTTTAGATTTTAGTAAATTAGACCGGCGGAAATCCATGGATTTTTGAATAGCTGGAAGATAAGAAGCCAAGGGTTAAGGGGAAAGTGAATCGGCACAGAGCCATTGCCCTGCATTCGCTGAAATCGGGATGGGTGCTTGGCATACTGGGCGGCCAGTACTGGGCCACCTCCAGGGAGAGAGGGTATGTGATTGTCACCCTTTAGTTTAAAACTAAGTCAATTTTTTTAACACATCAGCAAACATGTGAAGAAGTGCAGTAAATTGATTATTTATAGTGTGTTTGGATATGATAGGTCAAAGAAATCTCCCCTGGACATCATAGTGTTCTTGTGAATAGACTAGACTTTGAAAACACAAGTGTTTATGAAATTAGAATTTGAATTCCTCTAATGCATTGATACTCTTTTCACATCATTCTGTTCATTATTGGCAAGATAGCTTCAGATGTATTTTATTGAAATATAATTCACATATGATGCAACTCACTCAGGTACAGGGCACACATTCGTGTTTTAAATATATTCACAGAGTTGGTTACCTGTCACCATTTTTAACAGGAGGACACTTTAATCACCACAGCCTTGAGAAAAATCCACCCCAATTCTTAATCTCTTTTTATGCTACACCACTTCTCCAAATACAGACAACTGCTAAACTACTTTTTGCCTATAAAGATTTTTATATTCTGAATATTTCATAGAAGCATATCTATCGTAAGTATTATTTCCTACAGAGCAAACCCCTGTCTCAAATTAAGTACTGTTTCATAACATTTCTGCAATATAATATATTCAAAGTTTTTCATGTTCATGCTCTAGCATAGATCAGGACTTCATGCTTTTGTTGCTAAATGTCATCATCTGGGAGGTGCATCACTTCATCTCCAGCCATTCATAAGTTTATTGCTATTTTTGGCTGCCCCTACATTTTTGTTCTTATGAGTAAAGCTCCTGTGAACATTTGCACATGTGTGGTTGTATTTTTCACTTGTCTTGAACACATCACAAATAGAAGAATTGCCAGTTCAGATAGTAAATCTGTACTTAACATATTGAGAAATTGACAGACTATTCTAGAAACAGGGTGAATCAGTTAATGTTCACATTAAGAATGCACAAATATTCCAATTTTTCCACATCTTTTCAAAAACTTTCAAGGTATGTTCAAGACATACGGGCAAAATGTAAATGAAAAAATGACAATAAAATACACATTACTAGTAATTCACCTCTACATAGGCCTTATATGCTCACTTTAAACATATTCATTCCGTTATTCTTTGTTTTTTGTTGGTTTTTTTGTTTGTTTTTTCGCCATTTTATTGATATGTATAAGTGCAAAATTTAAGGTTTACAACGAAATTTAGCATTTTGTGCACATATACTTATCTTGTCAAGGTGACAAGGACTTTCCCTCTCTCTCATTCCATTATTCTTACCAGTGAGAGAAATCCTCTTTCTTGAATTTTTCTGAGACATGATAAAAAATATAGTGAATGTATATACAATATATTGAATATGATGGGTCCTCATCCACTTTATTCACTGGATCTTATACTGTGCAATTTCTGTCTCTTTCCCAAAGCCCATGAAATGTAAACATTTTTAATTAATTCAAGACATTGCCACTGCCACAATAGTGCAACAAATACACTTACTCTTGAACTGGTTTAGAAAGTAGCAAAGAGGCTATTTGAAATGAAAGGGACTATTTTTTGCATTATATGAGTAATAGCAGTGTCTTCCACTGTAAGAAATTTTTAAAATGTAAACAATCAGTATATTATCTAACCACGCCTCATATTCTTTTTTCAATATATTCATCAAAGAGGATATGAAAGATATTTTGTTTGCATTTCTTAGATGGGTCATAAATTTGAGAAGTTCATATGTGCTGGTCCGTCACTTCTATATTTTCTTTGAAGATATGCCTATTTAGATTCTTTGCTGGTTTCCTGATCAGGTTGTTAGTTCTTTATTGAGTTGTATTTTTTGTATATCTTCAGAACAAGTCTATTATAACACAAATGACTTGGAATTATTGTCCCCTTTGCTGTGATTTGTCTTTTCACTTTCATCATGGTATCTTTTCAAGCAAAAATTTCTTAATTTTGATGAAAACCAATTTATCTACATCTTTGTTCACTTGTACTTTTGGTATTATGTCCACGAAGACTTTGCCTAACTAAAGACCGTGAAGTTTTGCACTGATATTTTATTTCAAGGGTTATAAATTCTACATATAGGATTACTAAATTTCAAGCATGTGTTTGTGTGTGTTTGTGTATGTGTGTCTGATAAGATGAAGGGCTACAATACATTCTTTTTCATATATATATACACAATTGTTGCAGCACCACTTGTCCAAATGATTTTTTTGTCAATGCCATTTTAAACTTTAGGAAATATGAAGATTTGTTTCTCTACGACAAAATTCATGTCATATATATCCTTAAAATTATACCACACATTCTTGCTGGCTGCATTAGTAGGAAATTTAAATTTGCAATTTTAGTTCTCTTAATTTTGTCCTTCTTTACAAGAGTATTTTGGATATTCTAGGTCTTTTGCATTTCTATTTGGATTTAAGCCCAGTTAGCCAATATCTGTAAAAAAGGTGAAGTAGGATTTTGATGATGGAAATTGCAGATCTGTTTGGATTGTATTATCTCAACATTAAGCCTTCCAATCCATTAATGTAAAATATCTTTCCACTTTCTCGAGTATTAATTTTTACAATGATATTCTGTAGATATTTATGCAGATTTCACTATATACCATTTTATTATTAAACTTATTTTTAAGTATTCAATTCCATTAAATGGTATAATAAGTGGAACTACTTTTTACCTTTTTATTTCTTTTTGTTATCATATAAAAACAAAATATGTTCATTGTTATTATACCATAAAACTTTAAAAAGTAACGTTATTACGTTTAATAATTTCTTAGTATTTCACGTGCATTGTAAATTGAACTTGTCAAATTTTTTCTGCAAATACACTTTTATTTATCTTTTTGCAATTTGCTCTCTCTCTCTCTCTTTCTCTCTATCTCTCTCTCTCTCTATTCCCACTCTGTTTCTCTTTCTGCCTTGTTATCCTTCGTGTAATATTAAATACAGGGTTAACTAGAAAGGTAGATCCGACATCCTTGTCGCTATATTTTTTTTTGACCATGTCCTGCTCTGTATTCAGGCTGGCTAAATAATCCCCTTTTTAACCAATAAGTATGAGGTAGGCTTGTGTTTGTAGATTCCCTTTACTTAGGCTAAGGATTTTTCTTCTCTTCCTTCTCTGTCAAAAGTACTAAATTCCATCCATTAAGCTGTAGTTCAACTGCGTGACATTGGTTCATAGCAATGAGGGAAGTGGCACATAAACCAAACCATGGTGTATTAGAAAAGAAAAACGAATGGAGCAAGAAAAGGTGGTTTATTAGAAGACTTTACAAAACGGTAGCTTTTAAACACAATTCCAGAAAACCGGTGTGTGTTTTAGCTTTAAGTTAAACATATGTAAAGCTCAGCTTCAGGAAGGGCAGATGCAGCTTGTGAAATGTCCTCAGGATTCTGTTTCTTTGGAAATTACAAAGTTAAGTTGTCCTCACACGTGGCATGTTGGGATGAGATAACTCTTAGTTTAAGCCTTATATCTAGATTGGAAATGCAGGTGACTTCTCTGTGTCAAAGTGATTTATTTTCTCCATACAAGATTTGGATACTCCATACCGGTGATAAATTTCCAACAGCTATCTCTGATTACGGTGGCTTAGGGAACAAGTCATTCAGGAGGTAGTACATGTTCAACAACTAAGCCTTATGAATCCCTACAGTTACGTTATGTTCTTTTTTATCTCTTTGTAATTGTTTGTGTACATCAATAACAGAAATTAATAGGTTTCTTTGTGACATCTCTGTGCGTGCACATATCATACCACTTCTCGTCTCTCTCTCTCCCTGGCTAGCTTCCTTTTGTCTAGCAGAACACCTCCTTTGCAGCATGTTGCTGAGAAAAACAACATTTATTGTTATCTGTGCAAGTGGATTTATCTGTGGCTGTTGATCAGCACGGTAGAGATGCTTTGCACACGTGGCACCTTACAGAGAATATGTTTCATTGATCTTTCGTCTTGGTTAGCTCTTACCTGACCTTCAGTACAGTGTTCAGACAGAGGCCATTGTCTTTTCTTCAGTGATGCCAAGATGATGGCAATGGCTGTGCTCCCTCTGAAGTTCCTCGTGTATCTCAAAGCTGTAGCTGTTCTCTTTAGGGTCAATTTCTCTACTATTGTGGTGGAAATGAGAATGCAGGAAGTAGTAGCAGTGGTACAGCGGAGGCGCTGAGCCATTTCTCTGACCTGGGTATTTCTGGTGAAATGTTCTCCCTACCTTACTTTTACAAAAGCACATTGCCTCTTCATCCATCCTTAGCCAAACCCAATTCTCTGTTAAGAGGGTGAGATAGGAGGAAATGTTTATTTACCTCTTGGTAAATCCACGGAGCCAGGTTCTAGTAATTTTACCGGCTGTGTTTCTAATAAATTCTTCTGAGAAAAAGTATAGAGCTGCTGACATAGCAAGATTAGAGTTATTTCTTAATTTTGCCTGTTCTACGGAATTCCTTGATTGCAGAAATGTTTATCTTGTATTAATTACTCTGCTCCATACTACAGACTTGGTTCAGTAGGCAGTATGATGTTTGTTTTAACTACATAATTGTCCACTCTCAGACTCTCAAATTTCTTATTTTAGTTGTTCATCTGATTTAGAAACCTCATTTTTCAAATATATATATATATATACATTCATATGTGTGCACACACACACACACTACATACCTTCCACAACCCCAAACACTGTTAGTATATAATTGAAAACTGAGGAAAGATAGCTTTTGCTATCTTAACATATTTTATATGTATCTTACATTATTTTGATAATAAAAATTATTTTAAATATAATGCTATAAGGCATCAATTATAATTTTGAGAATAAGATTATTGAAATTCTATAAAATGCAGCAACTACTTATGGTTAAATGTACTATCAGGTTTTCATCTGTTACATCAGTAAAATATAGAGATTCTACCCAGCAGTGAATTGTATTATGTAATCTATTGACCTTGAAAGTATATCAACTCACCATAGGAATAAAACACCTGCTCATCTTACTTGTGAGTGTAAGAGGATTCTTCTTATGGGCACGAGGCAGTGGCCAAGGGGAAGACCTGGATGCGGATGGATAAAAGATTCCTATTCATTATTGATTTATTTAGAGCTGTGCTATTTCTCAATCTACTTGTGAAAAAAAGGCCTGCAATGCTGAAAATTCTACCAAGAGAATTGTTGTATTTCTAAATAAGTTGAAAAAAAAAAAAAACAGTGGGAGAGATGATTTCTTAATTAACACTGAAATACCTCTAGAGGCTAGCAGTCACTCATCCACTTACGCCAAACAAGTGCACCATATGAGTCACATGCAGTCAGCTCGACCGATTTGTGTTACGACTCTGATTTGTCTTCTCTCCTCTCTGGCCGAGGATTCCAAACTAATCATTCCATTAGTCCCATGTAAACTCTTGTTTACTGGGTAAGAAGAGGCTCCCTGTGCCCAATTGCATTTTATGCAATTCTCCAGGAGCCAGACAAGTTGAATCTAAAAGATCATTTATTTGATTCCAAATTGGTAGACCAAAAATAAGTAATTGGTCATTTAAGTCCGTCTTCAGAGGGGTGTTGCTAAGAGCACAGGCTTATGGGAACAGATGAACTTGGGGTAAAAGTGTGACTTAGTATTTAGTGCCTGTGGCTCTAGGTGTGTCATTTTCCTTCTTAAAAGAGAAACAATGAGGCAAACTTCAGAATGGATTTATGCATGAAATAAAATTAAATTTGCAGAACGATTTGCAAAATTTTTATTAACTAGTGCCAAACAAGTGGTAGTTATTAGGGTTTTTTTTATTAATTTCACTCTTCAGTGTTGCTTATAGAACAGGGAAGAAATGACAAGGATTTAATTATATGAGAGTTCAAAGACTTTAATTATTGTTTTGCACAGCAATAAAATTCTATTGACCTCAGAATTAAATATTTACACATATTAGACCTGAAATCAGCCCTCTCTCTTGCTTAGTTCTTGAGCTGAAAAATCCTTTTTAGTAAGTCCTTGAGAGAAAAATAGTAGATAAAGCCTTTTATTGTAACGTTAACTTGATTGCACAATTGCACAAGGTGAGTATATATTCTTTTAAAATTAGTCATTTTATAATAATGGAGAAAAACTTAATTTGTTTATTTCTAAACATGTACTCAAAGCATGTCTATAAAGAATAAAATAGCTACTCTACATCATCCTGGTAGTTAGAAACACAATTTTAAAAAATCTAGTCTTGTTTTTCACCTTGTCACTTTTGTGTATTAGGATCTGTGTGGCAACGTTTATCTTTCAATGACTGCATTTAAAGCTTACTTTAGCTAGCGATTAATTTTGTTTTGTTCTCATGTCACATTAGTAAAACAGAATCAACTAACTCGCTACATTGGCTGACTAAAATGATATCTCATATCATTTGATCACTGAAAATATGGAATTAGATTGGCTTTTTGATGCTATCTGTATAATT